>BPLR01015730.1:0-65506 GCA_021605095.1 Caerostris extrusa | reverse complement strand
TTTATAAATTATCATATTTTAATAGTTTGTGCTTATTTAGTGTCATCTTGGGTATAGGAGCTACTTGGCTAGTGAAAGAAAAAAGAATGCACTATTATTTTCCTAAGTTTTTTAAAATTCTCATTGAATGTTTAAGGCAAACAAATAAAAGAAAATCAAAATTTATTAGTATCTGACTAAAAATGCATTTCATGAACTTGAAACAGCTGAAATATATCAAATAATAATATTATCATTATTTCTTTTATTATCTAATGCTTCTTCATGAAAGAAAGTTGTTAAATCATTAGCCTTTATTATCATTTTTCTTTATACAAATCAGCCAATGCGACGAATACCATTAGTCATTTTTGTTGGCAGTCGCCAAAGTAGAAAAATGCATCACTGGAAGCTTTCGCTTATGACATCATATTAGACAAAAATGGTGTTTTAAAAGTCTTAACAGTAATATAAAATATAGAAAGAACATACAGGAAAGAATTTATTTAAAAAAATGTAACTGTAGCAAGAAACTAAAAGGATAAAAACCAAATTTGTTATGCTTCTATAATGAAAGAAAATTCCTTAATAATAGTTTTTATTTTAAAATAATGCAGACAGGCAGATAATTTTGTATTCATCTACCGAGAATAATGCATTTTTTTGTATGTTTGTGATATGAAAATATTTGATTTTACTATAATATTTTTGTTAATAAAAGATGTAAAGAAAATGTATTTTTGAATTATTTAGACGACTTCAGTAATAAAAGGTTTAATAAATGAGTTTAATAATAAGGAAAGTTTAATAAAACTAATAATAAGGAAAGTTTAATGTGCTACTATTAAATGCAAGTTTAATAAAAGTTAATAATATGAAAATTTAATAATATTTTTTCAATAGAAGGTTTACAGAAATTCATTTAATGAGAAAAATAAAGATGTTTATAATAAATAGATAATTAAAAATGTCCCCATAATATTCTGTCCAATCATTAATTATATTTATTATGGAAATGTAAAAAAATTACCATAAATTGGTGTTAATTAAAAAAATTTAAAAAGTATTTTTTAGTTATTTTTAAACATATGCTTTCCATTTCAATTTAAATATCTTTTAATACTCAAATTCTTTTCAAATATAATAATATATAAAGATAATGTGAACAAAAGAATAAAAGTATTATAATTAAGTTGAAACAAACATTTATACGAGTGATAAATTAATTAGTAAATAAAAATCAAAATTGCCATTGCATGAAATTTACTAAAATTTTAAATTACATTACCATATCAAGTGAAATCCCTTTAAAATAAAATAAAGATAAAAAAAAAAAAGGAAGAAATAATATAAGTACTTTTAATACGTTATTTCCAATGCAGCTATGTAATAAATAACACAAAATATTTCATTCCATTCATTTTTTTTAAAAATTGGGATTTGAAAATCTAATGTTTATTTTAAACCGTAGTTAAATCTACAAACCAAACTGAAAAAATAAGCGCTATCAAATTTCCCTCTAAAATAAAATAATCAATTAATTTTCAACTTGTAAAGTTTTAAAGGGATGTTTATTTCAAATTTCCATTTCACAGAGATGAATAAAAACATATCGCATTGAAATCATAATGGATTATTATTTTTGTCGCCAAAAATTAATTTGTTTTCTTAAGACTAATTTCATTGTCTTTCATTAATACTTATTAATTTCTTTAATTTGTGATTTTCAACAAGAAATGCAAATCACAAGGTTTAATTGAAAGCACCAAATTAATTGGGATTAACTGAAAAGGAACCTTTTGTTTCTATGGTCACTGACTGAAAGTAAGTAAATCCTGTAATTAAATATACTTATCACCTGTAGAATCATTGAAAAAGCATGTGCATGTAGGAAAAATGTTTGATTGTTATGGTGAATTTTGTGACACTAATTGCAGCTTAGTAATTAAGCAATCATATTCAATATTTGAAATTAAATATTATATTTTTATTTATGGATAATTTTATTGTAAGGTGTAATTATTATTTTATTCCTGGTATTGAAAAGCAACCTTTGATGGTGTATTGCGTCTTATAGCCATTTCCTCTTGATTTTTGAATCGTAGAATGTAAGAATTGCTTAATTTTTCCTTAAAATGTATTGATTACAATTTATTTTTAACAATTTACATAATGTAATTTATTAATTTATTGTTATTATTTTTGTTTATTTTGTTATAATGTTTTGTTACCCAATATCAGGCATTTTAATCTAGAACGTCATTTACAAGTACAACATCAGAAGCCGTTAATTTGCAGAAAAACCCAAAGAAAGATCTGTAGATTTGCCCCCTCTCTTCAACCAGATAAATATTCCAGTTTTTATTTTCTTTTATATATATATATACATATATATATATATATATATATATATCCATTGATATTCCAGCCTACGGTTTTAAAAAACAACCGGAAACAACTCCTTACACATTTTTTTTAAAGTATTCTTCTTTTTAAAGTTGAAGAAAACAACTACAAGAAGTTCAAAAGCGCAAATGCCTGATCATTACCACCAAAGTAACGCAAATAGAAAAACAACTATAAGAAGTTCAAAGTCCAAATAAATATCATTCCGTGCATCAATTGTTCTAGCTTTTGAAATCAGTTCTTAGTACAGATAGTTAGCTATCCAACAAGTTGTGGATAGAGAGTTAAGTATCACAACCAAGCACTTAATATCACAAGAAATACACTCAGCACTTACACACATTAAAAACAGAACGAAATTTATATTAACTGCATAGAGTTTCATTTGAACAAAATATTAATATTTGAATATTTTATTCAATCTCGAATCAAAGTATTAATATTTTGGAATTATTTTGACCAATCTTGAACGGAAGAGAAAATTTGAAATACCAAAAACACTTAAATAATGTGCATATCTCAAATATGTTAAATACCAGAAATTATCAGATTTAAAAAAAATAAACCTTGACTCATAAAGGTCATAAAATCTTTGCTGCCCGTCCGCTGATCTCCGCCGCACACCCTCATTTCAAAGAGTGAGAAGCAATAGCAGCAAAAGAAAAAAAAAAAGTTGGTAAAATTGAGACTAAAAGTGTCAAAGCAACCTCTTACACACTTTTAAAGTACCCTTCTTCTTTAAAAAGCAAGAAAACAAGTATAAGAAGTTCAAAAAGCTCAAATGCCTCGATCATTATCACCAAAGTAACGTAAATAGTTTAGTAGAGACTTTCGCCCACCATCCTACCTCCCAACAACCCACCAAGTCCGGCAGACAACAGCACACATTAGAAGCACACGCAAAAATAACAGGCAGAGCACCCCATCTTAATAAAGAGGGAATTCATTCTCTCTTACTTCAACCAGATAGATATTCCAGCTATATTATACTTCATATATATATATATATATATCCATTATAGTATATCCATTATATATTATTATATGCCCATTGAATAGCTCCAGCCCATGGTTTTATTTTACAAATCATTCATAATTAGTTATTCCAATATCACTTGTTTAGTTTTGAACCAAGCTCCTCTTAGTTGTGATATTTAACTAGCAAACCATCAAGCGTTCAGGCGTTGATATTAAAAGGAACTGAATTACATTAACTGAATAGAATTTCATTTGAACAATACTAATATATTGAATATTTTATTCAATTCTGAATCAAAACATTGGATTGTTTGTATATTTGAATAATCTTTGAATCAAATATTATTATTATTTTTGAATATTTTATTCCATCTTGAATGTAATGAGACTAAATCTCGAAATACCAAAAATAGATTAAACACATGTGTGATATCACACAAACATAAAAACAAACAAATTATCAATTTAAAAAAAAATAAACCCTTTGACTTTGGCAAAAGGTCATAAAATTCTTTTAAATTGATAAAAACCTCACAACATTTATGTCATTTTTGGCTCCAAAGAATGTAGCAGCAGGAGCATCAGCAAAAAAAAAAAAAAAAAAAAAAAACTAAAAACAAAAAAGTTTAAAAAAAATTTAAGGGAAAAAAGTGTCAAAACAACCTCTTACTTACACTTTTTTTAAAGTTATTCTTCTTTCTTTAAAGTTAAGAAAAAACAACTATAAGAAGTTCAAAAAGCGCAAATGCCTGATCCATTACCACCAAAAAGTAATTCAAATAGTTTATGAGAGACTTTCTGCCCAATTATCCTACCCTAACAACCCACCAAGTCCCAGAAACAGCACATTAGGAAGCAAGCACAATGCAAAAATAACAGGCAGAGCACCCCATCTTAATAACAGCACATAGTGGAATCATAGTTTGAGAAGAGCCGTTTTATCTGCCTTCTTCCATTATCTCTGACTTTCACCACCAAGAAAAGTATCGAACGGGCTCTTGATTCATCGCTTCGTCCTACCGAGATATTAACAGACGTTCCAGCCACCACCACTATTTAGCCATTTTTTTTTTTTTTTTTACTCAAGAAATTGTTCTTCAAGAAATCTTTTCCTTACTGCTGGAAAATCCTGTTGCGCAAGCACTCGCCAAAGTTCCACTTCAACTTTTCGAATGTCACTGGTTAAATATTCTGCAAGGCATCATTTTTCTCTGTCTTTTTTTCTCTCTCTCTCTTGAAAATACTTTTTATTTTATTTTTTATTTTTATTCTAACGCAAATTTTTTTTTCCATGGTAATTTTTTTTTTCTTTTGCTTTCGATTTTTGCTGTGTTTAACTATCCTCTGATGATACATTCACTTATCGGCTTAGGAGGTGGAAGATTTTTCGTGAGTCTTGTAACCAGATAGGGATTAACAACTAATCGACTAATTTGATGAATTATTCAATGTTCAATTAATAGAGGAAAAAATGTCCGCTTCTTTTACATTGTCTTAAATGAAGAGGTTCTTTAACTTTTCAAAGGGGATTTTTGAAGGTATGTTTTACAAGTTGTCATTATCGATTCATTGAAAAGTTAAAAAAAAACGCAACTTAGCAAATAAAAAAAATGTTATATGAGCTTTTTTCTTCTTTTAATCTGGAGATTTATGCCCAATGAATAATCGAAATCCGATTACTTCACTTAAATTAAAAATAAATAATTCATTGTTATTTTAAGTAAAAACTTAAAAAGAAATTTTACATGGTTTGGGTATTGTGTAGGGTAGTAGTAGTATTGTGGTATTTTTTTTCTAGAAATGTGTACGCTTTTTTTGCGAGTAGTAATTATTTTAGAACAATATTTTGAAAACTATTGACAGCAACAAATATACAGAAAAATATTTTATAAGAAAAATAAATTTAAATTTTAAGATTTTTCTGAGCTTGTAACTAGATAGGATTAACAACTAATCGACTAATTTGATAAATTATTCAATGTTCAATTAATAGAGGAAAAAAAATGTCCGCTTCTTTTTTGCATGGTCTTAAATGAAGAGGTTCTTTTAACTTTTCAAAGGGATTTCAAGGTATGTTTTACAAGTTGTTATTATCGATTCGTTGAAAGATTTTTTTAAAAATTACAATTTAGCTAATAAAAAATATATGTTAAATGAGTTAATTTTTCAAGCGTTAATTATTAAAGAAAAGTGTGTTTTTTTAATCTGGAGATCTATGTCCAATGAATAATCAAAATCTGGATTACTTCTCACTTAAATTAAAATAAATAATTCATTATTATTTTAAGTAAAACAACTTAAATAAGTAATTTATATGTTTTGGGTATTGTGTAGTGTAGTAGTAGTATTTGAGTATTTTTATTTCTTCTAGTGTGCACGATTTTTCGCGGGTAGTAATTATTTCAGAATAATATCTTGAACAAATATTTTTACAGCATCAAATATTCAGAAAATTACAATATTTGCAAAAAAATATTTTATAAGGAAAATAAATTTTAATTTTTTAGATTTTTCTGAGCATATAAACTAGATATGATTAACAAATAATCGACTAATTTGATGAATTGTTCAATGTTCAATTAATAGATGAAATAACCAATTAATACCCCTGAAGAATTCCTTAAACATAGATGAATTCTATGAAAGAAGGGCAAAAAATATGACTCCTGTATTGTACTCAACTCATCTTTTTCCCTTTCTTTTTAGTTGGACCAATTGTCTTTTGAAAGATTAAATTTATGAAACCCCAGTAGCAAGTTACAGGAACTGGAATAATACACGCTCATTGACAGAGTTGGTAAAAATCAAATCGTGGATAATATCTCATTGTAGTTTGATGTTGGCTTGATATTGAAATCTTTTAATTTGTAACTTGTCTTTTAAAACATGACATTTTGAAGAATTCCTTGAAAAGAAGGGCAATATATGACTCCTTTATTGTACTCAACTAATCTTTTTTTTAGTTGGACCAATTGTGCTTTTGAAAGATTAAATTTATTAATCTCCTATAGCAAGTTACAGGAACTGAAATAATACACGCCCTTTGACAGGGTTGGTAAATCAAATCATGGATAATATCTCACTGCAGTTTTACGTTACAAAACCCGCCTTTTATATTTCTCTTTCTCTGTTTGCCGAAAATTTATCAAAAATTACATCCAAGCAAACATCCATCAAGCAATATAAAAAAAAGAAGAAGATGAAGAACCAAACAAAAGATTGGAAACTAGCAGAAATGGAAAGGATCAAACTAAAAAAAAAAAAAAAATTGGACGATTCTTGTGAAACTCTCTCAGAGAACCCGGTCTCACATTTCTCAGGCAAAAAGGAAGCATCCATCTATTTAATAAGAGAGATGTTTTGAATTCCCGATCGAAATTCAATTTCGAGATACACTTCATTCCGCATTAAGGCTGGTAACGCCTCTGCGAAGAGACAACAAACCAAGAAGAGATTTATGAGTGGGACCGGTAATTTTCTTGACAAATCTAATCGACAAGAATCCGTCTCATCTCTTTGGGGGTGGGGGGGATGGACGATGGGGTGGAGGGAGATTGGGAAAGATGGCGAGATGCTGTGTTGAGCGGAAAATGCCAAAAATGCACGCTTTTTGACATTCACAGCGCAGAATTCTTTAGAAACTATAATGGTGAGGAATCCCATACGTCTAGAATTTGCAAAGGGAAACGCAGGAAGCAGGGTATATGAGCTTAAACAAAAGGGATCTCTCTCTCCCTCTCTCATCCTTTTAGTAAGAGGGGGCTTTAATTTTAAGCAATGAAATGCCTTTACAGGGTCCTTTTCGCATGATGGTCCCATGATTGATGAGATTTTTGAATTCGTGGGATTAAGTCATTATTCAAGTAGCAAAATTACACTGGCGTCAAGTTATGAAAGAAACTGTGGGTGCGAAAGATTTTGTCGTGACTTAAATGCGTAATGTTGCGCTGTTACGATAAATAAATCTTCTATGCCCAGAAGATTAAAGTTGGCGCTTCGCCATATGCAGTCTGACCAATATCAAGCATGGGTATAAATTCCCATCATCTTAAAAGTTATTATCATGTATATCGTTTCATTCCACGGCGAGTTGAGTAGGATCTTTGAGCAGCGATGTTATTGTTCTTCGACGGGAAAAGGATTGTATAATGAATGGCATTTGGCGAATTTCTGTGATGCTTCCATCTAGGCTTCTTAAAAGTTTCCATGTTATAAGTCAGACATTAAAATTTATGATATGTGCATGAATAGAATTTGTACAGAGAAATTTCTTAATGGAAGCAGCTGTGAATATCTTAAGGAAACTTTTAAATTTGCATTTGGCAGGGTTAATTAAACATAATGGATATGCAAGACATATTTAAAAACTTTTTTTTTTTATTTCGTTAAACTAGAACGACATTTATTTTATCTCAAATTTGCAACATATTTAAAATATTAATATTTATGTTGGAAAGGAATGATTTAAAATATTTTCATTTTTCACTTTTTTTCATTTTTTTTGTGACCGATTAATTATTTTTCCTTATAAAAATACATTAGCAAAATATATTATCAATATTCTTTTAAATATTTAAAAACATTACGTCAAAAGTCAATTAAAAAATATACCCTTGCAAATAATGATCTAAAATAAATGCAAGTTCCAATTAGTACCGAAGTTCATTATTTTTAATCCAATAGTTTACATTGGTTAAACAGTTGTAATATATTAAAATGTGTCTTGCCAATATCTTTTAGGATAGTGTATCAAAAACATATATCACAACTGTTAATTTAACATCTTCAGTATAATTTTAACCTTAAATATTTGAGTCAAATAATACTGTACGCGTAAATTAACCACAATATGGATTTAAATATTTATGCCATGAGGCAGTCTTTTCAATAATTACTTGGGTATTGAAAAATTACATATATAAAAATGATATGAAGTGGATATGCAAGACATATTTAAAAACTTTTTTTTTTTATTTCGTTAAACTTGGACGACATTTATTTTGACTCAAATATGCAACACATTTAAATTATAAATATTTATAATTGATAGGAATGATGGAGAAATTTTGTATATAAAATTGAAATAAATTATCATATTTCCTTTATTTTTTTGTAAACGGTTAATCCTTATTCTTTATAAAATACATTAGTAAAATATATTAGCAATATTCTTTTAAAAAACATTACGCAAAATCTAATTAAAAATATATTCTTACAAATAATGATCTAAAACAAATATCAGTTCCAATTAAAACTGAAAATCATTATTTTTGAGTCAATTGTTTACTTGATTTAGTTCGACAAAGTAATTTTAATTTGTTTGATTTATAAGGTTGTAATGTATTAAAATGTTTCTTGTAAAACAGTATCTTTTTTAATGATAGTGTATTAAAATTATGCCTCACAACTCTTAATTTATCATCTTCAGTATACTTTTAAGCATAATTATTCAAGTGGAAAGATAATAATGAAGCAATAAATCAAACACAATATGCTTTTAAGTCTTCATGGTGTGAGATTTAAAAACTTGCATTCTTTTCAATAATGACGTGGTTATAGAAAAATTACTCATGTAAACATGTTAAGACATTCTGATTGTAAAAATTTTGCAGAAAGGCTGAAAAAGATATTTTATCTTATTAACAATCCTTTTTTTATAACGGAGAATTCATTTACATTTTAACTAATATTGAATCATACTTATAGTATAAAATTAACCTTTTATTGGCTTGATTACTTTTAAATAATTCAATTGATTAATGCCATCTTGATGAAATTATTTAGTACGATGTACTTTCATAACGTTCATAAAGTTTTATAAATTAAATAATCATATTGATTAAAATAATTAGATTCTCTAATATTTTTATTTACTTATTTATCTATGTACACCATTTATTTAAGATAAAAATGTAAAAAAAAAAATTATCAATTTTAGAATATTTAATTCAATATAATATTAAATGTCTTATAGTTTAATAGTTCAGCAGGTCTACAAAGTTTGCTATTGAAATCATTCTTTGAATAAAAGTTGCTTTTCAAGAATTCTTTCAACGTCAACAAAGAAACTCATGCAATAAATTCGAAAATCGATCAAACTACAAAAGTTAATAGGTTTTCAACAAGATTTGTGTAAAATCATTTTTAAAGTAGGCCTGTGTTAAAGAACATTTAAATTTTATGTAATATAATTTATTTTAGTCTTTAATAAATACATTATTTGTATTAGTTAAAAAGTATACTCCATATTTTTAAACAAGAAGTTTAACTAAATAAATATATAATTCGTTTAACTTTATTTGATTAAATAATAATTGAGTAAAATTAATTTTTGAAATATGCTTTCTTTTTAAGAATAGTTTTTAATTAATTTTTAATTTAGTATCATTTCTCAAACGACATCATGTATCACTTCTCATTTCTAAGATATTATAATGTTTTAAAAGCATTTTATATTCAAAATAATACATTTCAGTTAAATTATAGTGGTAATAGAAGCCATCAACACCTAGGAAAAGAATTAAAGTCAATTTTACACAATGGTAATTAGAAAAACAAATTAAAAACAACAAACGAGAAGGGCAAATTAGAATTGATAAGGGAAACATTACCCAACGACAATCTTTACTTTGCAATCTACAGATTAAAACATAGTGACATCCAGAATCAAGCCATTATCCAAACCCCTTCTTGAAGACCACCCTGAGGGACATCCAGAAATGTTCGAAATACATCGTCAATGCCTTGAGAAGGAGTCTTACAAGATTCCAAAACTGTCTTATCTGCAAACGACTACTGAGCTTCCAAATGAGAATGGACGGATTGGCGTTAATTGTCATGCCTCCTCTGTGGATTAGAAGATTTTCTGGTGCCAGTATCTTCAGCGATGAATTATGCGCGATCGAGTGCTAGGCGAATAACGGCAGAGAATCGCAGTTTTCATTTCAAAGTGTTAATTAGACAATCGGTTATGACTTCACTGGACTATGGTAACAGCTGGGAATGCTCTGATTAGTCCGGTTCACGCTCACGGGACCTCCAAAACTATTCTTGGTGCCTAATGAACCTGAAGGGTTAGACAGGCGATTCCACAATACCAATTTTTGCCAAACAGGAACTATGCTTTTGCTCGCGATTTGAATAAATTTCGTCTCTGTCGGTGTTAGGTCGAAATGAATGGAGTCAATAGAGCAGCTGTCTCGTATGAAAAGTGGTTAAAATTTAAATGCCATGAGACTGGACATAATTATAATATATGCTGCTATTCGAGTCTGATAGCTTTTCTGTCAAATGGACTTTGGTCATCTATTGTAACATCTATTGGATTGATGAATTTAAAGCATTTGTCTAAAATATTGTTATAATTTGTTTACTTTTATTTTAATATTTTAGCATCTTAAATTAGTGTAAGTAATTTATTAAACTGTTTTGAAAGTTATTTTTTATTTAAGGCACTGAAGCCAGGAATGAAAAACAATTCTTGAAACATTTTAATTAAAAATTATTTTTAATCATACATCATATATAATAATAATTATCATTATTATTTAGCTACTAATTAAATTCTTTCTATGTTTTCTGCCAAAGGGACTTTGGTTCTATATATTGTAGCATCTATTGTATTGAAAATTTGAAGCATTTATCTAAAATATTATTTTAAGTTGCTTACATTTATTTTAATATATTTAGCATCTTAAATTAAGTATAAGTCATTTAATATACTATTTTTGAAAGTTTTTTTTCACTTAAGACACTGAAGGCTGTCATGAAAATTTTAATTAAATATTATTTTTAATCATACATCATATATAATAATAATAATTATTATTATTTAGCTACTAATTAAATTCTTTCTATGTGTTCTGTCGAATGGACTTTGGTTCTATCTATTATAGCGTCTATTCTATTGAAGAACTTGAAGCATTTATCTAAAATATTATGTTAATTTGCTTACATTTATTCTAATATATTTAGCATCTTAAATTAAACATAAGTATACTATTTTTTACTTAAGACACTCAAGGCAGTCATGAAAATTTTAATTTAATATTATTTTTAATCATATAATAATTTTTTCTTTATTATTTAATTAATAATTAATAGTTAATTATACAATAAATATACAATATTTATTTTAAAAGCATTTTGTACTAATGAAAAATTTTCATTTAAATTCGTCTTGTAATATTGGTCATCAATGCATAGGAAAATTACCAAAGTCAATTTTACTCATTGGTAATTAGGAAACAAATTAAAGACAACAAACGGGAGAGGCCAATTAGAATTGATAAGGGAATCATTACCCAAAGACAACTTTTACTTTGCAATCTACACATTAAAACATAGTGACATCCAGAATCAAGCCATTATACAAACCCCCTTCCGAAAGACCACCCTGAGGGACATCCAGAAATGTTCGAAATACATCGTCAATGCCTTGCAAAGGAGTCTTACAAGATTACAAAACTGTCTTATCTGCAAACGACTACTCGAGCTTCCAAATGAGAATGGACGGATTGGCGTTAATTGTCATGCCTCCTTTGTGGATTAGAAGATTTTCTGGTGCCAGTATCTTCAGCGATGAAATATGCGAAATCGAGTGCTGGGCTAATAACGGCAGAGAATCGCAGTTTTCATTTCAAAGTGTTAATTAGACAATCGGTTATGACTTCGCCGGACTATGGCAACAGCTGGGAATGCTCTGATTAGTCCGGTCCACGCTCACGGGACCTCTAGAACTATTCTTGGTGCCTAATGAACCTGAAGGGTTAGACAGGCGATTCCACAATACCAATTTTGCCGAATAGGAACTATGCTTTTGCTCGCGATTTGAATAAATTTCGTCTCTGTCGGTGTTAGGTCGAAATGAATGGAGTCAATAGAGCAGCTGTCTCGCATGAAAAGTGGTTAAAATTTAAATGCCAAGAGACTGTACATAATTATAATATATGCTGCTATTGGAGACTAATAGCTTTTCTGTCAAATTGACTCTGGTTCTATCTATTGTAGCATCAATGGCATTGATGAATTTGAAGCATTAATCTAAAATATTACTTTAATTTGTTTACATTTATTTCAATATTTTTAGCGTCTTAAACTAAGTATAAGTCGTTTATTAAACTATTTTTTGGAAGTTTTTTATTTATTCTGATGACATGAAATAAAAAATAATGAAAAGCCAATCATGAAACATTTTAACTTAATATTATTTTAAATCATTAATTAAAACTTTTAATAATTATTATATATATTAATAATTATCACTATTAAATAGCAATTAATTAATTTCTTTTCATGTTTTATGACAAATGGACTTTGGTTATTGGGTTTGGTATTGTAGAATTTGAAGCATTTGTATAAAAATATTATTTTAATTTAATATGTTTAGAGTCTTAAATTAAGTATAAGTTATTTATCAGACTATTTTTGAAAGTTATTTTTTATTTAAGATACGAAGATATAAGAAATCGAAAATAAAAAAAAAAAAAGTCATGTAACATTTTAATTAAATATTATTTTCATATATATATAATAATAATAAACATTATTATTTAGCAATTAATTAATTTCTTTCAAGTTTTTCTGTCAAATGGACTTTGTTTATCTGTTGTAGCATCTATTGTAATGAGAAAATAGAAGCTTTTATCTAAAATATTATTTTTAATTTGCTTACATTTAATTTAATATGTTTAGCATCTTAAACAAGTAATATAAAAAAAATTAAATCAATTCCTACATTTTTCCCATTATATTGCAGAAAGTTCTTCATAAATATTTTTCATTTAGTTTTTAAGTTTATCTGGCGCCATCAATTGGTAGATATTTGCAACTTAAATCTAAAAAAAACTAAAATTAATTGAATAAATTTAATGAATGAATTAATATTTGAAAAAGCTATATTAACATCAAGTTTCCACCCCTACAAGTTCAAAAAAATGTATTTGAACGTGAGTGTATGAATAAAAAAAGTATTTTATGAATGATTGAAAATTTGAACAAGATGCATGTAGGGAGAGTGTGCACTAATTGAAGGAATTGAATTTAATATAAGTCATTTATTAAAGTACTTTGTAAAGTTTTTTTTTTATTTAAGATTCTGAAAACAGGAATGAAAAAAAAATGTAATGAAAATTCTTCATGGAAAATTTAATTAAATATTCTTAATCATATATATATATATATATATATATATATATAATAACACTTATCATTATTAGTTAGCAATTAATTAATTTCTTTTTAAGTTTTCTGACAAATGGTCTTTTTGGTTATATATTTTTTTATTAATAATAATATATAGAAATCTGCACTATTTTTACTCACAGAATTTCATTATCCCTGGCAGACTGTAAGTTGCCCATTATGATAATTGTCACTAAATTATGAATTCTAGATCTTCCAGTGTATTCACAATGTGAAACATGGTTCATATTCGATTAATATTTTCACACATTAGATTTAACTTCAGCACAAATGAAGGGAAGTCTAGACTATCAGAGGTTATTCATTGAAACGCTGATCCCAATTATTTATTCATATCATACTTTCAAACATTTCTCGGGAAAACTAATTAGCAAACAATTTTTCCGACTGGTTAGATTTCGTCGGAAAATAACATTAATAATATTAATACAAAAATAATGATTGATTTATATTGGAATTGAATGTTCAGCCACAACTTTTTATCACTACAAATTTACCACCTTAATATTTATAGTTACTTATAAAAGGTAGTAGTCTAAAAAGAACTTTTAAAACTTTTGACTAATTATCTTTAATCAATTATATAAATTAAAATAAATACTTAGAAGGGTAGTTAGACTTAGTTAGGGGATTTAATTGCTCCGTTGTTAGGAAGTTCTCGTTTAATTGATAATTCTAGAAAATTATCTAAATTTTTAATTTGTTCTGTGCAGTTTTAGACAGAATTCTGTGCAGTTTCTCTGTATATTCTCAGTGAATATTAAAATTATGCAAAAATGCAATGAAACTGCAGATTATTTGGCGAAGAGTGCTAAACGTCTGATCAGATTGCTTTTCCTACTTCCTTGCGGATACAAATGTCTTGGCAAAATCTCAACTTATGATTCCTTCTAAGATCAAAACTAAATACCAAATTGCAGAACTAGGGGCCCGAATGGCCGAGTGGCTAGCGCTCGGTACCGCAAGTTTCGGGTTCGAATTCCGGCTGTTCGATGTTTGTTTGTAGTGGTTCGAATCCACTTTTAAGCCTTAGCTGTTGCCTCCCGTCTAATAGGATCGTAGAGCGTTGCGGGGGCATTGTTACTCAGCGTCTGTGGCTTATCTGCAAGTTACACGCTCACCCTGGTAATGCAAGGTGAGTAACGTCTGTGCAGCGCTTGCTTTAAAAACATCCAAGACAGCTGTCTAAGTGTTTGTCAGCTGCATTAGAAAAAAATTACGGAACTAAATGTCGACAGAAAAATAGATACCACTTTCCCAAGATTAAGGAGGAAGCACCACGAAAATATGAAAATTTCTGCTGATGGCGTTAAGAACTACCAAAAATGTTGCAACTGCTCTGATGTCGATCTTACTCATCAAGTCTTTGATTGCCCAGCTGTTGCCATGCATTGTCTGGACCCTCCCTTCGAAGAGGATTTATACTCAGAGCTGGCGATCAGCATAACCAATATTATTCGAGCACCACGATATTTAATTCCTAGTACTCTTCAAGGGTGCAGCAACAGCAACATTAAAATTGTGTACATTTAAGTACATTTTTTATATTACATTACGTCAAACTACGTTTTCGAGCCATTTGATATTGTTTAGTGGGAAAGTATTGATATTGACCAATATAATTAATATTATAATTCTGAGTTGTTTCTTTTTTTCTTTAATATTGCAATCAGTACTGTTTCTTGCACCTCTCCTTAGTCAATTGAGATCGTCGTTCAGTAGAGAGGATTATAATATAGTAATTAAGAATTGTCCTGTTTTTCTTTTAGAATCTTAGAATCAAAGTGTTTTTAAGCAAAACACGTACGTTTCAGAGTAATTTAATATTGCTCATTAAAAAAGAATGTAGTAATGGAATAATACATTATTTTATTTTTTTTTTTAGGATGTCGAAATCAGAGTATTCTGAAGTTTAGACCTATCTTCAAGACAGTTGATATTGTTCAGGAGAAAGAAAATTATAATTTTATAATAATCAATTGTTCCTTTTTTCTATACTTTATTTGAACACAAATATTCTTAAGTTTACGCTTACATTTTAGAATCATTCAGCATTAAAACATATAGATAATGTTTATGAGCACCAAAATCTGCGTGGCGTATTAAATGTTGTAATGGGTAGTGAGTAAGACCATTAAATTTCTTCAAAATTGACATTATTTAAAAAATAACTAGCAAATCAAATTTAAATGCAATGTATGATTCTTTAATCGCTAAGTACATTTTACTTAAATATGTCAGTAATGTAAATTTATGATCAACAATAGAAATTAAATATAAGTAAAGTTAAAACTAATTTCACACTTTTGTTAACGCCAAACACAGAACGCAAAAAGGAAAAAAAACTTTATAATTTTGCTAAACATCTATACCCATTACATTTCAACATACAAAATACAAATTTGTACAATTTTATACATAGCCTCTAAAATTAAATGATTGGATATAAGTGTTTATCAAAAAAGTACTGGAAAAGGTAATAAAAAACTGGGACAAAAAGCTGTTTCATCATTCATAAATAAAACAAAAGTCTTATGCCAGATAGCAAGAATCTCACTTCCACAAAGAATGGTAATGATTGGTCTAGTCTTTCTATTCCTCCAGATATCTACAGAACTGACAGACCAATATCTGCAGTCGAATTTCCAGCTGACTTGTATCAGTGTTCACGGGGCGATCAATGAAGTCGAGCAAAGACAATCCCAAGACATGATCGATCACATTATCTCTCTCTTACGTCGGATTTTTGTGTCGAAGGGAATCTTCCTGGCAAAGCGCAACTTCCTCCAGATCAACAACAAAGGATGTCTGGATTTGGATATCTACCCAATTTCCTTCCTAGCGTTAAAAGTACGCCGGAATCAAATGAGCTAAAAGCAAAACTTCTCCAGTAGGAGGGAACCTTTTATGGATATCTGGTCTATTTCATGGTATGGGATGTGTTCTTCTATGACTTGTTCTATGCTAAATCGGTTTTTTTTTCCTTGCCTGTTCTCTTTCCCATTCTTGTTGCTTGTAAACCATGCAGTGTTTCTCACTTTAAATCACTACATGGTTTTATTTTTAATGTTTTAAAATGAAGTTCCTTAACTTAATTTTGATTAAGGTTAAGATTTTAATTATTTCCTAAATTATTTACTGAGTAATGTAATTTGTGTAAAAACAAATTTCCTTCCTAGGTTAAAGTACGCCAGAATCAAATGAGCTGAAAGCAAAACTTCTCCAGTAGGAGGGAACCTTTTATGGATATCTGGTCTATTTCATGGTATGGGATGTGTTCTTCTGTGACTTGTCCTATGTTAAATCGGTTTCTTTCTCTAGCCTGTGTTTCTCACTTTAAAACACTACATGGCTTATATAGTTTTTAAAATGAAATTCCTTAACTTAAATGTGATTAAGGTTTAGATTTTAATTGTTTCTCGAAATATTTATTGAGTAATGCATTTTTGAAGAAATGGAATTTCAACTAAAGCTTTAAAGTACACAGGAATCAAATGAGCTAAAAGCAAAACTTCTCCAGTAGAAGGGAACCTTTTATGGTTATTTGGTCTATTTCATGATATGGGATGTGTTCTTCTATGACTTGTTCTATGTTAAATCGGTTTCTTTCCTTGCTTGTTCTTGTGTTTCTCACTTTAATACACAACATGACTTATTTATAGTGTTTTAAAATGAAATTCCTTAACTTGAATGTGATTAAGGTTTAGATTTTAATTGTTTCTCGAAATATTTATTGAGTAAAATTTTTTTGAAGAAATGGAATTTCAACTAAAGCTTTAAAGTACACAGGAATCAAATGAGCTAAAAGCAAAACTTCTCCAGTTGAAGGGAACCTTTTATGGTTATTTGGTCTATTTCATGATATGGGATGTGTTCTTCTATGACTTGTTCTATGTTAAATCGGTTTCTTTCCCTTGCTTGTTCATGTGTTTCTCACTTTAAAACACAACATGACTTATTTATAGTGATTTAAAATGAAGTTTCTTAACTTAAATTTGATTAAAGTTTAGATTTTAATTGTTTCTCAAAATATTTATTGAGTAATGTTTTTTGTGTTGAAATGGTATTCACCTAAAGTGTTAAAGTACACAGGAATCAAATGAGGTAAAAGCAAAAATTCTCCAGCGAGGTAGCCTTTTATGTATATCTGGTCTATTTCATGGTGTGGGATATGTTCTTCTATGGCTTGTCCTATGTTAAATCGGTTTCTTTCCCTGGCTTCTTCTTGTGTTTCTCACGTTAAATCACTATATGGCTTATTTTTAGTTTTTAAAATGAAGTTCTTTAACTTAAATTTGGTTAAGGTTTAGATTTTAATTGTTTCTGAAATTATGTGTTGAGTAATTTATTTTGTGTAGAAAAAATTTCAACTGAAACGTTGAAGTACACAGGAATCAAATGAGCCAAAAGCCAAACTTCTCCAAAGAGGGAATCTTTTTTGGATATCTGGTCTATTTCATGGTATGGGATATGTTCTTCTATAACTTGTTCTATGTTAAATCGGTTTCTTTCCCTTGCTTGTTCTTATAATTCTCACTTTAAAACACTACATGACACGTTTTTAGCGTTTAAAATGAAGTTCTTTAGCTTAAATTTGATTAAGATTTAAATTTTAATTGTTTTTCAATTATTTATTGAGTAATGTATTTTGTGAAAAACATTTTCAACTAAAGCACAACCCAGTAGAATGCAGTGGTGAAGAAGAATATAAGGTTGATTTCACTGGTGGTATGTATTACATTTTTGCTGCTTTTAAAAATTAGAAGATTCTGCTAATTAGATTGGATTTTTTAAAATTATATTGTATCAAATTGCCTATTTACAAGCAATTTTTTTCTATTTATTACTTTATATTTTTAAATATTAGGCAAACGTAAGAAGAAGAATATTTCTCCAGAATAATATTTCTCTCACGTCGTATCCTTGATGATTATTCTCAACATCTGTGTCTGCTTTTTAATCGTGGCAATTTAGCAAGCTTATAGTTAAATATATTATATTTTCTTTTGAGAGCGCAAACACCTCACTATGTTGGAAGAAACTATTTTCTTAAATATGATACATATTCATATCTGTTTTTTTTTTAGATTTAGCTATAAAGCAATTTTAGACGATTCTATTCTATTTTAATTTAGGTTACATGGAAGCAATTCTTATTTTTAATTTACATATATCTTACTAAAAATTATTTATTTTATAAAAGTTATTTTTAAATCGATTAAGATATATCTTTTTACACATTACAGAGATTTTCCAGTTTGAAAAATCTATTCAGCACGGAGATTATAAATTTAAAGCTAATGGTAAATCTTTTTTCCATCATGAATCTGAATCTCATTCAGGTGTTAAAGACATACTCATTACCATACTCATATATTTGATAGGCCTGATAATTAGGGACAAATAGTATTATTATAATAAATAGTATATTTACGTCCCTCATATTGCATAACATTAAGTATGAAGTGGAAATAATCTTGTATAAATTCCTAATTTTTCTGAAAATGTTTCAATCTCTGGTATTTTTTCTTTTAGATAAATAATAATAATGAGATTAATTTAAATCTTTGATAATTTTTGAGGATATCAGAAACTGCAATATGCTTATGTTCGTTAACTTATCAAATTATCATTATTAATTTTTCAATAATAAAATGAATCATTTAGTTATATGATTATTAATTTTTAATCAATTAAAATACTATACTTGGGACAAGAATTTTTTGTAACATGGATGTACTTTAATTATATTGAAAAAAATGAGTACGTAACACACATGTTAAAGGTGTATATGAAATAGTGTATGTAAAAAGATGTATATAGCATATGCAGGTGTAATACAACATATAGCTGAATTTGGACCTTAACTATATTTTCAATTACTTTTGATAATCTTATCTTTTGATCTTTTGAAAAGGAATTTTTATTTAACATCCTTCATGAATATTTTTACATATTTCTAGGTAAAGACATATTTTTCCAATAAATTAGTCTAGAAATTATATCACCCATGTATGTTTTCCCACTCAACGTTTCCATTAAGATCTTATTTTAAAACAATGCACATTTCGTGTACATCTAAGATTGAAATTAGTTTAAATTTTAAATAAGAATATATAGTCAATTAATGAACTCAATAGAAACAATCTTAACGCTTTCTTAATAATAATATGCAAATGTACACTTATATTTATGGACATGTGTTATATTTGTATAAAATACAAAAAATTCAGAAAAAAACTACAACGAAATGTAACTGTTGTATAAAAAAAGCTATAACGAATAGTTAAAGTATAGTTTAGTTTAGTTTCATAGTAAACCATAGTAATCCAATTTCATAGTAATAATAGTATAGTATAGTTTCATAGTTAATCCCATCAAAGAGAATGAAGAGAATGGGCAGAGAATTTTTTACAAACACAAACTGTCTGTATAAGAAAATTATGTAATAAATGTAATTTTGCTATACATATATTGTTATGTGCATCCTTGTTGGTTTCTTAAAAATCATGAAAAAAGGGAAATAAAATAAATTAACTCAGTACACAATATAATAAAATTATATTATAAATAAAATAATAATAACAAAATTTTATACACATTTTTATATTATATATAGTTATTATAAAATTTTTTATATTATATATATATGTTTGTGTTATGTGTGTTTTTAATAATGTTATAAAATTTTGCAAATTTTAATTAAGATATGCCTAGAAATTAATTCTTCTCAATAAAGGAATTATTATTTTTTATTAAAAAGTATCTTTTTTTTTGGGCAGAATTAATAGAAATTATTTTTTTTTTCTAATGACAGGCACAAAAATATGAAATTTATTAGCCACTGATTTAATCAAATTTCATCTTATTCAAGATACTTCTTTGGGATGGGGAGACTTTAAATATAATATACTTTTTAAATAATTTAATATGCTTAATATGAATCTTAAAGTATGTTAAGAAACAACATATATTTATGCAGCAATTTGTTACATTTGAATAATGTGAGGAATATTGCACAGCATAATCAAAAATATCTTCAAAGAAATATGTTCACTAAAATTTGCATATTTAAATGACAAAGTACTTTGTTTAAATAACTTAAAATATTTACAATGAAACTTAAAATGTGTTTAGAAACAACATATTTTTTATACCGTAGTTTAGGAAGATTTGAATAATGAAAGAAACATTTTTAAAATATAATCAAAAATAGGAATGTCCACAGCATATTTCTTCCTGAAGCACATCAAATAATCAAGAAATATGTTCAATAAAATTAACATATTTAAATGACAAAGTACTATTTTTAAATATCTTGATATGCTTACCGTGAACCCTAATGTATGTTAAGAAACAAAGTATTTTTGTACAATGTTATCAGCATTTACATTTCGAAATAGAAGTCTTCAAGGCGCCAGTATTAATATAGATGCATGTCTTAATCACAATCACCAATGAGTCTACATATTTTTAAAAACAGTAACCAACATTTGTCCTTCTGCACTTAAATTAGCTCGTTCTATGCTCTGCTGTTAATTGTGATGTTGATTAAAAATTACTATTGTGTCCAAAAAGTAAAAACCAATTTCAATTTAAAATTCCCGGGGTTAATGGAATTTTAATTTTTTTTTTCTTTTTGTTTCTGGCACTGTTCTTTACATTTGTGTGAAATTTGACGTCAAAATATTCATTAGTATTTGAGTGACGCTTGGCTTTGTGAGATGCTAAAACTGATTCCGACGATTTTTGAGTACTATAATATTAAAACTTCAATAAATAAATTATCAAATATTTGCTATTGGAAAAATTCTAAATGTAATTTTTCATTTTAAAAAAGAAATCACAAATATAAAATATTCTACTTTTATCAACTTTATACTTTTTTTTTATATGTTGCATTTTTTTTTATATAAATTTTATTTCCTATTTCTTTCGATGAGATTTTTTTTTTTTTGCAAGACATCAATTTCGCTGGATAGTATACGAGTAGTCATATAGCTGGATTTGGACCTTAACTATATTTTCGATTCCTTTTGAAAATCATATAAATCTTCTGATCTTTAGAAAAAGAATTTTTATGTAGCATCTTTCATGAATATTTTTATATATTGCAGAGTGAGATATATATTGTCGATTTTTCATATTTTGGATTATGCTACGGGAATTTTTCTTATATTGCTCAAGACATACAAAGTGCTTAAAGAAATCTAGAAATATTTCATTTCCAATCATACCTTAGAATTCATAGTAAAAATAGCAAATTATTTAAACATAACACTTCGTCATATATGTTATTTTCATTGAATATGTTTCATGAAATACTTCAAAGTCAGAAATATGCTATAGATTTTATTATGTTATGAAAATAGTCCTCTCATTATTCAAAACATACATATTGCTATATAAAAAATATGTTGTTTCTAAACATATTTTAGGGTTCACATTAAACATATTACAATATTTTAACGTAGTACTTTGTCATTTAAATATATAAATTTTATTGAACATATTTCATGAATATTTGATATGTTTCAGTCAGAAGTATGTTGTGGAGTTTCTTATTTTTTTATTATGTTATGGAAATATTCTTCCCATTATTCAAAACTTACATATTGCTGCATAAAAATTACACTCAAGAGCCAAAACATTATGACCACCTGTCAATAACGAGTTGGCCATATATATATATATATCCAGCAGCAGTTAAATACCACTTCCACCTGATCACGTGCCTTCCGCGTCATCCAGGCGAGTTCATTGCAAAATGTAGGGGTGGTCATAATGTTTTGGCTCTGAGTGTATGTTATACCTAAACATACTTTTTAGTGTTCATAGTAATATGTTAAATTATTTAAACATAGTGCTTTGTCATTTAAATATGTAAAATTTTACTGAACTTACATATTAAATAATAAATAATCATATTAAATAATCATATTTGATGATTATTTAATATGTTTAGTAAGAAGTATATTGGGGAGTTACTTTTGATTATGTTATAAAAATGTTCCTCTCGTTATTTAAAATTTGCATATTGCTGTATAAAAATATGCTGCTACTAAATATACTTTAGGGTTCATAGTAAACATATTTAAACATAGTTCTTTATCATTTAATATGCAATTTCCTTTTAATACCTTTTATGAAATATTTTAGAGTCAGAAATATGATGCAGACTTTTTTTTTTTTTAGATTATGTTATGGAAATATTCATCTCATTATTTAAAACTTACATATTGCTGTATAAAAAGTATGTTTGTTTCAAAAAAATACTTTTAGAGTTAATATTAAACATATTAATTTATTGAAACATAATACTTGTCATTAAATTTTATTGAATATATTTCAAGATTATTTAATGTATTTCAGGCAGAAATATGCTGTGGACGAGTTTATTATTTTTTATTATGTCATGAAATATTCTTCTCATTATTCGAATCTTACATATTGCTGTATAAAAATATATTGTTTCTAAACATACTTTAAGATTCATAATAAACATATTAAGTTATTTAAACATAGTACTTTGTCATTTAAATATGTAAATTTTATTGAACATATTACATTAATATTTCATATGCTTCCAAGAGAAGTATACTGTGGAGTTTCTTATTTTTGATTATGTTATGAAATGTTGATCCCATTATTCAAATCTTAAAAAATTGCTGTGTAAAAATGTGTTGTTTCTGAACGTAATTTAGGTTTTATATTAAGCATATTAAGTTATTTAAAAACAGGTATTTACCAATAATGTACATAATTTAATTAATTAAGCTAATTTGAATTTTGTATACAAGAACAACATTTACGATGAATAGAATGGCGCTATTCAGATTATTTAATAAAAAAGCTGCTCGAATTTAATTTTTAAATGTTGCATCTTCATGCTGACGTAAATCAAAATCAATAAAAAAAAGATAAAATGTTTTTGAGATATATTCTTAATATTTAAAATATAAACTTTAAAAGAATTTAAGAAATAGTTTTTTTTTTATTCATTTTTTTAAAAATGTTTTTAAATTTACTGCTGTAAAAATATTTGATACTTTTTGAAAAGATTTCACCTTGAACATTTTTCAGTAAAAGTTTCAGTTCTACTAAAATCATTTTTAATGTATTATGTCGTATTTTACATCTAAGGAATTTTTCAAAGAATATAGCCACAACATTGAATAGCCAAAAAGAATGTTGGAGTTTGGTAAAAATTCTTTAAAAACTTCCAGTCTAGTGCTCCAGTAGGAAAAAATTGGATAGCTTGCTTGAAAGATCACGAGGAATGTTTCCTCTTAAACTTATTTAAAGCGGATCAGATAATTAAAGAAATGTTAAAAAATCAGTAAGCTTAATACTATTTACATTCAAGTAGTTATTATAGTGTTTTGAGTTATTTTTTTTTCTTCGGTATCCCTAAAATTTACTCCTTTTCTCATTGGGAACTTTTTATAATTCCCTTTTTTTCCAATATTATAGATTACAGATGGCTAAAAACAGGGAGATATACAGTACGTATTTAAATGTAATATAATTGATGATTTTATTCAGATTGGATGACTATTTCTAAAAAGTCGGGGAAAGATTTGCACGAGCCCTAAAAGAAGCGACTATTGTATTAAATGGTCTTCTGATGAAATACTTCTGTGCGACCTAAATTTATAAAAGATTCAACTCATAACCCGGTAATAATGTGCTCTGATAGCGTATTCAAGAACACAGGTTCACATCCGCTAAAGCTTTCGTTGCATTAACTGCTTTTAAAGATTGGTGAGGGGAGGACATTATGTTTTGAGAGGACTTTTAACGATATCTACTCGATATTTGCCTATCGTATGGAAAGAAACCTAGATAACTCCCACAAAATAGTTGGCTATCTATGCGAGATGTTTTACACATGACACAAACGTCATCAAGGCCATCATCTTTTAAAGCAGTTAATGCAACGAAATCTCCCAGCGGATGTGAACCTGTGCTCTTGAATACTATCAAAGCACATTATCACCGGGTCATGGGTTGAATCTTTTATAAATTTAGGTGGCACAGAAGTATTTTGTCAGATTATAGATATCATTTAATACAACAGATATCATCTAATACAACAATCCCATCTTCTAGGACTCAATGAAACTTTTCACAAACTTTTTAAAAAAGAACTATCATCTAGTCATAATAAAATCATCGATTATATCACATTTTAAATACGTATATCGCACTGTTTTTAATCACCTGGCAGGCGTGATGTAATAGGGGCAGTATATTATATAAAAAAATAATAGTTAAAGAATTGAGATCACTTTAATCAAAAATCGTTAAGATCGTTTGAATAAAAAAAAAATGAACTAAACAGAAGGTCCATAAAAGTATGAAATTTCTTAGATGAATCTTAATATATATATTTTATTTATTGTTCTGGTAAAGAATATACAGAATGATGAAACAATGAAATTAATGTCTGATTTGTTGGCAATGTACTCGGCTATAATTAAATTTAATTTATAACTAATTTTTTTTTCGATTTTTGTTATTTGTATTATAATATTTAATTATTTCTTGAGATAATTTTAAGTAATTCTTAATTTCTATTATATTTTAACGAATATTGATTTAAATTAAGAAGCTAATTCTTGACAAGTAACAAAAATTACTAATTTATTTCTTACTAGCTTAACTTTACAAAAATTTTATTGTACTTTTTTTTAATTATAAAAACGCACTTTTTGCTTTAAACTCATTTTTAGTTTGTATGAATTTTCGATGTAATGTAAAAAATGGGATGTTGAAAAAAAAAAAAAGAATCTTAATGGTCTGCTTTATATACAAATTGTATTACTTGTAAATTTAATTAAGATTTGATGTTGTATTCTGTCATGTTTCGCCCATGCGAAGCATACTATCGTATATACTATATATCGTATATACTTCATCTATAAATCGCATGATACCTTCTCGATGCTGTGTTCTGCCATGATGCCATGCAAAATTCATCAATATATTTGATTCGAGGATTCTTATGTCACGATTCGACGATATTTATTCATTCTAAATGTCAAAAATAATAAATGTCAAATAAATTTAACCACCCTACCTTCACGTTATATCGTCTTTCAAGTCGCATGCTACTTTCTTGATGTCGTGCTCTGCCATGATTTAAACATTCGTACCCACATCACCGAATGTTGATATCAGCTGCTACGCAAATACCAAGTGATCTTTCAAACTACCCACCCTGTCCTCGAGTTTTGTTGTCTTTCTAAATCGCATGCTACCTTCTTGTTGTGTTATCGTAGGATTCAACCATTCCAGTATCATCGAATGGTGACATCGCTTTTACCCAAATATCAAGTGGTCTTTCTATTTAACCACACTATCCATACGTTCTGTCATCCATGTAATTTGCAAGCTGTCTTCTTGATGCCATATTCTATAAACTATGCTAATATTGTTGAATGGTGACATCAATCCAACCCAAAATGCCAAAATCATCCATCAATTTAACCACCCTGCCCTCATCTCAATCCGCATGCTACTTTCTTGAAACGTGTTCTGCCATGATTCACACTTCATTCAACAAAATATCTTTCCTATCCAATTGAATGATTCTTAAATCTAATTATTCTGTATGCCTTTTTAGCCTGTTTGCATTCTCTCTTCCAATTGGTGGAAAATGCTCATAATGTGTACGAACATGTATGAGAAGCACTGAGAGTGTCCACGTGACTGGGCGGAATAAAATTTGAATGAAAGTTATACCTGAGAATTCGAATTTTTCCTTTTTACACACCATCAGAATGCTTAGCTGCTTTATTCTGTAGCTCAATCATTCATTCTTTGACCGGAAAACTTAATATTTTTGCATGTTGGAAATATTTGCCAATTCAAAGGTTTCAAAAGTACGAAATTTGGTTTAATCAGATAATCCCTTATACTATAATGTGTTTTTTTTTTTTTTCCTTTCCTCCAGCTTAGAGGGTAGATTAATTAAAATATTTTATTAAAATATGAATTTATTCAAAATATTTTTCAAATAATATATTTCAAATTAAACATTAACAATAAATAGAAATCTTTAAAAGTATAGTGTTCTTTTTTTTTTTTTTTAAATGAACAATGAGTAAAACGATTACACAAATATTTTGTGAATAGTAATATAAAAAACCGCTAATAAAAATCTCAATAATATAAGCCAAATAGGGCAACAAAAGTAGAAATAGATATTTTTCAAAAGTCATAAAATATCATTAATTTTTACGATAATAAATGCTGATTTTAAAATAAATAAAAATACAAATGTTAATACAGAAAAATAAAGACATCTGAATGTTTGTTTTGTGTTGGACTTAAAAAATAAACAAGGGTTTTTTTTTTTTTTTTTTTTTTAAATAAATAATAAAGCAAAATAAGTTAATACAGAAAATAAAGAAAATAATCAATAAAGAACTGTGTTTAAATATATATTTTTATTTGTATATATTTGTTTTTTTAAGTTTGACCGCAACCTTTAAAAACTTTTTGGTAAAGTTTATTTATTATTTTTTTTTTTTTTTTGAAGTTATCATCATAAATATAAATTTCTGCATTATAGTTTTCTTGCAAAGATCCATAGTAATCTGTCATTTGTCATATATTCCAAAGAGCAAAATTTATTAACAGTCATTTTTTAGTAGAATAAAAACGGAATGTGATAAATCGGATGTCATATGCAGCCATTTTGTAAAAGAGTCGGCTAACTTTATCGCATTGCTTTAAGCGGCTCTCAATTACAAGAGGCGGATAATATGTCATAAATCAAAAACAAAATCATATTTTTTACATTTATGCAATTAATAACCGATTTTTGTACACAAAAATAAAGTTATGTCTTTGAATATCTTCAAAATAAGTTATATATATTCATTTTTATGCAATTTAAACTACTACAAATAAAAATATAACATCTAAAAATATTATATGTGCAAAATAATTCAACAATACAAGCATAGAAATAAAAGATTAACTATCATTAAATATAATGAATATTAAAAAAATTCAGTTTTAGTTTAATTTACAAATACTTTATTGAAAATAAATTTTATAACTACTTTTTTTATGATTGAACATATATAAAGATGCAGAAAATTTAATTTACTATATTTTTTAGATTTCTTTATTTTATATCAAATGTGTTTACTAATTTATTAGAATAAAAGATATAATAAAAAATTAAAAACTCTTTCCTCCCATATTTTTAAAAGGTGTATACAATCGACCTTGATAAGTATGTACGCCAAATTTCTCAATGAGATCGTAAATTTGGTTGTGTTTTTAGTTTTTACTGAGTTCAATGTATATTTCCGGGAATTTCTGTAGAATAAAAAAGTATTTAACTCATTCAAAACAGAAGTTCAAAAACCTATAAAAATTGAAATTAAATAAAAAGACTCAGTTTTATATTATTTATAAAATATTTTTTTGTTGCTTATAACAATTATTTTTTGTTTATGGATGTGAAAAATTGAAAAAGAATTTGTCTGTATATTCCTATGTCCTATATAAATATGTCTGTATGTTCCAATATGAATATATCTGCATATTTCTATAACCTTTTTAACTATTTACATATATAAAAACATGGATATAAATAGTTAAAAAAACATCTGTCATGTAATAGTTAAAAAGATTTCATTTTTTAACAATTATATTTGCACATCATTAATGTTGCTCATTGAAAATGTTTATTCCTCTAAAACTATGTGCATTTTAAATATCAAAAATAATAAAATGTGAAGAATTCATGAAATTGTTATGAAACTCCGGTAAAGTTTTTTATCTTTAGGGTGTTATAAATATTATTTTATTTAAAAATAGTATCGTTCTCAGGTTCATCAATTTTGATTGTATATAATAAAAATAACAGGATCTCATTACAGTTCTATAAATAAATAAATAATAAAGTTAATATTGTAAAAGTTTAAACGCTTTATTTATATTTAAATTTTATTGTATGTGTTTCATTAGAATCATTAACTATGTTTCTTATTATTTATTAATCAAAATTTTCATAACTCGTAAAAAGATCAATCAAATTCAAATCAATATATCAATCATTTCAGAGAATATTCATTCAAAATAATAAGCCTATATAATTGAAGTATCTTTTATAGAACATACATTCGTAAAACAAAATTTGAGAACTAATGTATTATGACATATTAGGTTTTTTGAACAGTAATCAAATAAAAAGGCCATTATTATAGAAAAAAACATAATTCAGTGAATATAGAAACTGAAATAAATAATAATCTAATATGTCTATTGTTAGTTCTCTAGTTCTCGGCCATAAAAATTTCCATCCAACAATCTCAATATCCATTTAAAAAAAAACTATAAAAAACAGGCTGGAATTCAATTTCAATAATGGGGTTGAATCTGAAACAAATATCTCCCATCAAATTTATTCCATTATATTTCCAGATTGGCCATTACACTGCAATATCAATCTAATATTGCAATTTGGCTGATGTTAATGAAAATCTGACAATCACACCATCATTAAAGAATACTTAGTTCACCGTGAAACAGTTCCAATGATATCCAACAAGCCTTAACAGATGGCATCAGTGCACAAGAAATTATGGCAGCATTTTTCATAATCAGTTTTTTTTTTTCATCTTTTTTTTGCCCCATTTTCCTAAGTATAATTAACGGTACTTTTATACGATAAGATTCTGGTACATAATGGAAGCATATTGTCTTATGCGCCTGTATCTGTGGTTTCCCTGCGGTGACGTTTGCTGTGTTGCACAATTTTTTTTTTTTTTACCCATCCATACCCTTGGGAAGGGAATCTTCCAGTAATTGATGAAAGAGTTCCATTTTTTTAATCCCTTCTGCATCTTTCCTTCTTTCTGGCAAAAATTTAATATTCTTAATTAACATCAATGATAGGCTAATTGCTTCTTCTCTGTTCAGTCTCACGAGTCAAATCTATAATTTCATCCCACGACTTTTGTTTTTTGATGGTGTTTTTTTTTTTTTTTTTTTTTTTTTCTTTTATTTTTAGGTCTTTATTCTGTCGTTGTATAGGGTCTTTTAAGGCTTAGCAGGGCGTCGTCGTTGTAAGTACTTGGGTAAAAATAATGAGACAAAAATCTCTGGAGGATATATAAGCTCAGTCTTTAAATAAAAAGGAAGAGGACGAAATAAAATATGCTGCTTTCCTTGTAAAAAAAATGATAAAAATAGCTGTTCTTTGAGGGAATTCAATGTAATTTGAAGGGTTTGAATATTTTATTTTTAGCATGGTATATGCCTCTGCTGATACCAACTCCGTGAAATTTGTAATTGAATTTTTAAACACAACATCCTCTGATAAATAGTGGCTAGATAGCTATCATTTACTTATTCATCATTCGATTTATGTCTATTTTTTATATCTTGGATTTAATATTTTTAATTATTTTTTTTTTTATATTTTTATACATTTATGTTATGAAACTTTTAAAGGAAATATCACATTAAATTTGGCAGATAAAATTCCAGAGATTTAAATAATAAATAAATATTTTTATAATATTAAGAGTTTTTTTTTAAACACAACATTTTAGTGGTCATTTGATACATAGTTTTCTAGATAACTATTAATTTATTTATCCGTTCGCCCGTTTATGTCTATTTTTTATATCTTGATTTTAATTTTTAAATTATTTTTTATATTTTTATACATTTAGTTGTTATAAAACAATTATTATTTTAATTTATGTAATCACATTTTTATGAATATTGTAAAAGAGTTTTTAGAATAATCAATGGATTTTTCAAAATAATAAACCTATTTTTAAATAACTAGTGCCTAGAAGCTATTTTTTATTTATTCATCTTTTATAGAACTTTTTACATTTCATATTTTTAACAAAATTTTTATACATTTAGAACTAATGTATTATTTTACATATTAAAATTTGTTTTTTTCTGAACTGTAATCAAATAAAAGACTATTATAAGCTTTATTATTCAAAAAACAAAATTTTAATAAAAACATAATTCTGTAATCAAATGTATATAGAAAACTAAAATGAAATAGAAATAATCTAATATTAGTTGTCTATTGTTAGTTCTCTAGTTCTCGGCCATAAAAATTTCCATCCAACAATCTCAATATCCATTTAAAAAAAACTATAAAAAAAACAGGCTGGAATTCAATTTCAATAATGGGGTTGAATCTGGAAACATATCTCCCATCAAATTTATTCCATTATATTTCCAGATTGGCCATTACACTGCAATATCCAATCTAATATTGCAATTTGGCTGATGTTAATGAAAATCCGGCAATCACACCATCATTAAAGAATACTTAGTTCACCGTGAAACAGTTCCAATGATATCCAACAAGCCTTAACAGATGGCATCAGCGCACAAGAAATTATGGCAGCATTTTTCATCATCAGTTTTTTTTTTTTTTTTTTTTTTTTCCCATTTTCCTAAGTATAATTAACGGTACTTTTATACGATAAGATTCTGGGTACATAATGGAAGCATATTGTCTTATGCGCCTGTATCTGTGGTTTCCCTGCGGTAACGTTTGTTGGGTTGCACAATTTTTTTTTTTTTTTTTTACCATCCATACCCTTGGGAAGGAATCTTCCAGTAATTGATGAAAGAGTTCCATTTTTTTTTTCCATCTTCTGCATCTTTTCTTTTTTTGGCAAAAATTTAATATTCTTAATTAACATCAATGATAGGCTAATTGCTTCTTCTCTGTTCAGTCTCAAGTCAAATCTATAATTTCATCCCACGACTTTTTTTTTTTGATGGTAGTTTTTGGCTTTTTTTTTTTTCTTTCTTTTTTTTTTTTTAGGTCTTTATTCTGTCGTTGTATAGGATCTTTTAAGGCTTAGCAGGGCGTCGTCGTTGTAAGTACTTTGGGTAAAAATAATGAGAACAAAAATCTCTGGAGGATATATAAGCTCAGTCTTTAAATAAAAAGGAAGAGGACGTAATAAAATATGCTGCTTTCCTTGTAAAAAAAATGATAAAAATAGCTATCTTGGGGGAATTCAATGTAATTCCGAGGGTTTGAATATTTTATTTTAGCATGATATATGCTTCTGCTGATACCAACTCCGTAAAATTTGTAATTGAATTTTTTTTATTGCTGATAAATAATAGCTATGATTTATATTCATCGTTCGATTTATGCCCACTTTTTTATATCTTGGATTTAATATTTTCATTATATTTTTATACTGTTATTTGTCTTATGTTATGAAACTTTAAAGCACTATCACATTAAATTTGAAATGCATTCAGAAATTAGGAAATAGAAATATTTCTTCAATAGGAAGTTTATTTTTTTAAAACGCAACATCCGTTGATTTGTTTGTGCAATTTTGATCCACATCTTGCTTTTTTGTTATAGTGGCTAGATACTATTATTTACTATTCATCATTCGTTTTATGTCTACTTTTAAAATTGCATTTAATATTTTAAATTTTTTCAAATATTAAAAAAGTTACTTTTCTTATGTTAAGACAATGTAAATTTATTAAATGATAATGTTCAAGAATTAGAAAATTTTGAATAAATTTTTTTATAATATTGGGAAGCTGAAATGTTTATCCGCTGAAAGAGTTCCCTTTTTTTCTTTTATCCCCTTCTTCATCATTTCCTTCTTTCTGGACTCAAAATTTAATATTTAATTTACATCAATGATAGGCTAATTGCTAATTCCTGTTCAGTCTCACGAGTCAAATCTATAATTTCATCCCACGATTTATGTTATTTTTTTTCTCGAATTTAATTTTTTTTTTTATTTTTTGTATTTTTATACTTTCATTTGTCTTATGCTATGAAACTTCTTTTAAGGAAATATCACATTTTTTTGGCAAATACTTTAGGTAATAGGAAATAGACAAAATATCTCTGGAGGATAATATTTGGAAGCTTATTTTTAAATAAAATATCCAGTGATGGAGAAATAAAAAGATGGCCATTCTTTCCTTGTAAAAAATTCAATTTATGTAAATTTTCTATATTGGAATTTAATATATTTTATTATTTTTTATTTATTTCTATACATTCAGTTGTTTTATGTTATGAAACTCCGTGAAATTGGCAATTGAATTTTTAAACAATCATCTCATAAATAATGGCTAGATAGCTGTCATTTAATTATTCATCGTTCGGTTTATGACTATTTTTTCTATCATGGATTTAATATTTTTAATTATTTTTTTTGTATTTTTATACATTTTTATGTCTATGAAACTTTGAAGAAATATCACATTAAATATGGTACATATGAATCAGAGATTACTAAAAATGAATAAATATTTTTATAACATTGATAGGTTTATTTTTTTAAAACAAAACATCAGCTGATAGATAGTGGCTAGATAGCTATCATTTAATTATTCATCGTTCGGTTGATGTCTGTTTTTTATATCTTGAATTTCAATATTTTTAATTTTTTTTTTTTATATTTTTACACATTTAGTTGTTATGAAACTATTATTATTTTAATTTATTAATCACATTTTTAAAACTTGTAAAAAGAATTCAATTTAGATCAATCAATAAAGTAAATTCAAAATAATATGCCTATATAAGCAAAGTATCTTTTATAGAACTTACCTTAAAAAAAAATTTGAGAACTAATGTATTATGACATATTAGGTTTTTTTTCTGAACTTTAATCAAATAAAACCCCCATTCTTATAGAAAAAAAAACATAATTCGGTGAATATAGAAAACTGAAATTGAATAGAAATAATCTAATATCTGTTATCTATTGTTAGTTCTCTAGTTCTCGGCCATAAAAATTTCCATCCAACAATCTCAATATCCATTTAAAAAAAAATACTATAAAAAACAGGCTGGAATTCAATTTCAATAATGGGGTTGAATCTGGAAATATATCTTCCAATTTATTTCATCAAATTTATTCCATTATATTTCCAGATTGGCCATTACACTGCAATATCCAATCTAATATTGCAATTTGGCTGATGTTAATGAAAATCCGACAATCACACCATCATTAAAGAATACTTAGTTCACCGTGAAACAGTTCCAATGATATCCAACAAGCCTTAACAGATGGCATCAGTGCACAAGAAATTATGGCAGCATTTTTCATAATCATTTTTTTTTTTTTTTTTTTGTCATCTTTTTTTTTTTTTTTGTCCCATTTTCCTAAGTATAATTAACGGTACTTTTATACGATAAGATTCTGGTACATAATGGAAGCATATTGTCTTATGCGCCTGTATCTGTGGTTTCCCTGCGGTGACGTTTGCTGGGTTGCACAATTTTTTTTTTTTTTTACCCATCCATACCCTTGGGAAGGGAATCTTCCAGTAATTGATGAAAGTGTTCCATTTTTTTTTTTTTTTATCCCTTCTGAATATTTCCTTCTTTTGGCAAAAATTTAATATTCTTAATTAACATCAATGATAGGCTAATTGCTTCTTCTCTGTTCAGTCTCACGAGTCAAATCTATAATTTCATCCCACGACTTTTGTTTTTATGGTAGTTTTTGGCTTTTTTTTTTTTTTTTTTTTTTTTTTTTCTTTCTTTTTTTTTAGGTCTTTATTCTGTCGTTGTATAGGGTCTTTTAAGGCTTAGCAGGGCGTCGTCGTTGTAAGTACTTGGGTAAAAATAATGAGACAAAAATCTCTGGAGGATATATAAGCTCAGTCTTTAAATAAAAAGGAAAATGACGAAATAAAATATGCTGCTTTTCTTGTAAAAAAAATGATAAAAATAGCTGTTCTTGGGGAATTCAATGTAATTCTGAAGGGTTTGAATATTTTATTTTAGCATGGTATATGCTTCTGCTGAACTCAACTCCGTGAAATTTATACATTTAGTTGTCTTACGCTATGAAATTTTAAAGAAAATATGACATTAAATTTGGAAGATATTTACCCAGAGACTAGGAAATAATGAATAAATACGTTTATAATATTTATGATGTTTATAATATAACATCTTTCTAGTAATAAAAAGCGGAATATATTTGTTTCATCGCCCATCCGAATGGACTTGCCTCGTTCAGCTTTTATAGCGAATTTCCGACTATCGACATGCCATGATTTTCTTAATAAACACTTGCACTGCATTGGTGCAGCTACTAATGATGTCTGCCCGCTGTGCTCGTCAGATGGAACCATGGACTTTTTTTGCATTTGACTAGAGTTCTTATGGCGGATATGGCTACAGTTTGATGTAGGAAAAAAAATGTTTATTTTTTGGGAGGCTGTAACCATGTTTCTTCTAACCCACTTTTAAGAACGCCCCTGCGGCGTTCAGGAAAAATGGCCAGTTGGCCTAAAGACTCTCATCCGGAGAGGAAGTGTATTTCGCATACCCTGCACGTATCCGAGTATCAAAGTTTCGGCTTAGAAGCTACAGTTATCTGACTTTAAATGTAGTAAATAGTGTATTCTCTTAATAGTATATGTGTGTTTTTTTGTGCGTGTGTAAATAAAGCTGTGAGTTCTCAAACCTGTGTCTCTATCTCAACGCACCACACCCAGTTTTAATCTGGTGCCCAGGGTGGAGTCAGTACTCATATCTTACAGGGTTTATTTTTATTATTATTTTTATTTATTTATTTTTGTTGGGCAATGCCACAAAATCTTAAAATATCCATTTTTTTTTTATTAATTCATTTGTTATGTTTAGGTGAGGAGGATAAATCAATTTAAAACACTTTATAATAAAATTATTAAATAAAATTTTGTTTTAAAAATAATATGCGTCAATTCTTTTGATGAAATCCTTAATAAATATTTACGGTCCTTTGCTGCATAATTTAAAAACACACATTTCTTTTAAGCGAGACTTTTGACAAATGTGAATATCTTTCTCGAAGATGGTCAAACATTTTTTTTTTTGTATCTACACTAAATTACTTACATAAAATTACTACTACTACTTCTATATAACAGCCCCAGGTGTATTGAGATTTCCTTAAAAGAAAGAAATAATTATATTTTGAATGTATTGAAGAAGGAAATGCAAATTGCAATAAATATTTTTCTCTCAAAACATTCTAAACGAAAACATTTCGTTCTTAACATTTTTAGGTATTTTAGAAAATGTAGATTTAATTTTTAATTTTACATATATATTTTTTATATTTATACATCATGTTTTTCTTTATTTTTGAGTGGAAAGCGATTTTAATAAAGCATGCATGGAATATTGTTATTTATCTTCCATTCTTATAAACTACACAAATTTGTTTTTCTTAAAAAAAAAAAAAAAAAATTCTACTGATATACTTTAAAAATTAAAAACAAAAGTGTTCTTAGAGAATTACCTAATTTTTAAATATTTGTTATTTGTTATTTTTATTTTTATGCTTATGAATCTGTAGTAGTTTTTCTCATTTTAAATATTCCATTTTATCAGATTACAAAAAAGATTTCGACATAGACGAATTAAATAAAAAAAGTAACAAATCACATACATAAAATGCACCATATTTCCTTTGTTTACAGTGAATTTTATAACATTTCGCAAGAACTTCATGTTATTTATTTATTTTTTACGAATATTTTCGAAAAGAATTTGTTCACTAACATAAAATAATTTTAAAAGTAATATTAAGAAAAATTGTTTTAAAAATTGATATAGTGATGTTGCAAATGTTTTGTTTTCAGTTTAGAAGAAAGCCTTTGAACAAACGTGTTATTGAAAAATATTTCCATGTTTGTATAGAATTTCTATTTCATTTCTTCTTATTTAATTTGCAACAACGTTCAAGAAAGTAAAATAAAATTTGTGTCTTTCAAAAACATATTAAACCCCTACCTCTGCTGCTACATATTAAATCTAATTTAGATTTAGTTTTTACTAGAAATTAAAAGATACAAACATGTATTAATGTCTATTAGCATTTTTTTTTTTTTTTAAGTAAAGAGAATTTCATATTATAATGTTGTATTGGTGAAATGTGTAATTGTGTTCCGTATTTCAAATTTATTTATTTATTCAATGATATATTTTACCAAATTTTATTCTTCAATTTTAAATTCGTATATTAATTACCAAATAAACATCTAAACAGTGGGACGGTGTGTCCCCAAAGTCCATTAGATCCATCGTAGTAGCGGCCTTCCCCTGCAGACTGGACATGATTGTCTTGTTAAACCTCTACACAGCATTGACATATATAACAGTCATTTGTGCATCGAGAACTCAGAGAAGGACAAAGATAATTTGCTATGGTGTTCTTCATTGAAGGAAGAAAACTTATACAGCAGATATTGGTAGGCTAGGAAGTCAATGCAATGGGCATCCAGCGACTTTTTCTTTTATCTTTATGTAGTCACAATTTTGGTGTAATCATTGTTATTGTTATGAGTTACTGTTTTGCTGTTTTGTATTCCATCTTTATGCTCCAATCTCATGCATCTGTGATACATGGGAGCCAATGATTTAAAATCAAGTGCTTTTGCAATGGAAAAAAAATATTAGGAAGTCTAGTTTCAGTGTAGGGGCCTGAATGGCCGAGTGGCTCGCGCTCTGGTACCACAGGTTTCGGGTTCAAGTCCCGGCGGTGCCATGGTTGTTTGTAGTGGTTCGGAATCCACTTTAAAAAGTAGGTCCCGGTCTAATAGGATCGTAGAGCATTGCGGAGGCATTGTTACTCAGCGTCCGTAGCTTATCCTCAAGTTACACGCGCCCCCTGGGTAATGCAAAGTGAATACGTCTGTGCAGCATTTGCCTTAAGGCATCCAACACGTCCATGTCTGTGTTTGCCAGCTGCATTAGAAAGAAAAACAAAAAGTTTCAGTGTAATAAGACCTTAAATTTCATATCACACAGATTTATTTCCTTGGCGCAATGAATTGAGTAAACGAGAAAATGCATTGAGCAAAGTATCGTGTGTATGCAATGGTGTGTATACAAAGCATTGAGTAAAGCTCAATGCTTTGCATACACACGATTTGGACGGTTTGTGAACCGAATTTTGGACAGTAGGACTTTAAAATGACATTACTTACATCGCTTGTTTGCTGAAAGGAAAACAAATTTGAATGTTATCATCTAAAGTCATTGAAATTCTCATCATTGTCTTGAAAGTTTGTATTTATAGCGCAGCATATTCCAGGAGATTCACACTGCGTAAAACTGAATCTACATCTGAAATTAAAAACAGAATAGTGTCCGCGAATAAGGCCGTTTATAGAGTAAGAAATCTGTTTAATTCACATTTCATACATAGAAAACTAAATTATTGTTGTATAAAACCTTTATTAAACCTATTTTTGTCTATGGCTCTAAAACTTGTACTTTGGCTAGATCTGATAAAGTCCATCTGGGTATACTGAGCGGAAAATTTTAAGGGTTCTTATTGGAGGTGTTAAGGAATGTGATTGTTGGAGAAGACACAGAATAACACAGAAATTTATAAATGCTATAAAGACCCAGATATTATAAAATTGATTAAGATCAATAAATTAAACTAGGCTGCTCATGTAGTTAGAATAAATTATTTAAATCCTATAAAAAGTCTCGTTTTGGCAAAGCCACAAGGACGAAGAGGAAGTGGAGACCCAAGTTGTGATGGATAGACGCAATTGAAAAGGAATTTCACTGTACTAAATGATAAGAATTGAGGGCCATTGTCACCCAGAGGAATGCATGGAAATCTCTTCAAAGGAAATACTTGGCCCACCCTGGACTGTAGTGCTATTGATGATGAGGAATATTTACATGTTAGTGAGTCAAATCAGAAACCAGTATCCGGCATTATAAACAATGTCATTTCAAAGATTATTAAATCTCAATTCCAGTCTATTTCGAACACGTAGTTCCATAACTTGTTTTTAACCTTATGCTGTTGTCCAAACCATGCACAATCTGAGCTGCAGAAGGGAAAAAAAATAAATAAAAGCAGGACTTGTTTGCATTCCAAATAAGTGGCAGAATAAGCGGTTCGATTATCTCTTCAAACGGGTCGGATGTTTGGTCTATAGGGGGACACGGTCCTGCTTGCACACACACACAATTCCGATTTCCAGCACTCGAGGGCACGCGATCCAGAAATCATGAGTCACACTCCCCCTGCCTGTTGCTCCAGTCCTCCCACCCACTCGATTAGGAGGACAGGGGGAGAGAAAATGGTGACTGCCTACCCCATTCGACTCCCCGCAAGTTAAAGGCCTCCCCACCCCATTGCAATAAACGCACTAGTTGCTTAATAAATGGCACAGGGGCTGTCCACAAATTAAATATGTGTTTTTTTTTATTGGTTATTAATTGATTTGGAGCAACGGACGTACCAATTACGGAGTTTCATTTCGCATTTTAAGTAGTGAAATCAGCCCCATTTTAATTACTGTGCATGTGCTTAAAATTTAAAAAGATTAAAATAAATATTGAACCAAGAATAAAGGAAAGCTAAAAGAATTTTGAATCTAAAGAAAATAATAGAATTATTACGATGCACTACAATGGCCCATTTTAATATTCGAATAGCTGATATTTTAAAATGTTATTCATTATAAAATCTGCGCTCTTAAAGGAAAAGAATGGTGCATATACTGCTGTATCCAAAAGTATGACCAAATTTCAATTCAAAATTCCCGTTGCTTATGCGATTTAATTTTTTTTTTCCTTTAAATTCCACAACCACAGTATTCACACGGCGACTTCTGGCTATTTCCCTAAACTCAAAATACCACCCAGGAAAGACTGTTTGAGTCGATTGAAGAGATTCAACGTAAGTCGACGCATGCTTTGAAGGTCATCCCTGCCGATGACTTTTTAACATGAGTTTGAGGATTGGAAAAAAGTTGGTATAAGTGCATTGTGTCCCGAAGGGATTACTTTGAAGGCGATGAAATAAATTTGGAAGAATAATTAAAGAGTTTTGAAAAAATATATAATTGGTCTTACTTTTTGGGCACAGTAGTAGTATATATTTTTTATTTATTAGTATTTTATTCCCATTCTTAAAATTCTGAATAGATCATTAGTTAAAATTCCATGAGTAATGTTTAATAAGAAGACTATATTTTAATTCGATTAAGAGTTCAACTTAAGAATTATTAATGAGTTTAAATTTAATTAATTTAACACTCCGTCTATCAGAAGGTCAAATATACCTTTTTTTATAATTAGAAATTCAATAGTAATAACTATACAAGACAAACAAATATCTGTAGCTCTAAAATATGTTTCAAATAATCTTCAATATTATTTTGTAAGAAATGTAAAGAATGCCTTTCCGCCTGAAGATGCCAAATGCATCATTCAAATTTCAGGTGATACTCAATTCGCTTATCAATCATGTTCGACGTTTACTACGAGGATTAGCTATTTTTATAAACAAGCGGAATTTGTCTCAGTTTGTATCGCTTTAACATTCAGCTTTCATGAAAATGGATGACAGGACACAGCCCTATATCCAAAGCTTATTACGTGTAGCAAACAACTGACAGAATTTTTTCAGATGTCAATTTAAATCTCACTAGTAATATAATTCTTTTATGTGTCCTTTTTTAAGTCTTAATCGTCATTTTTACTTCTGGTTCAGAAGTTAACTGATTTATTTCAAAGATGTGTAGTCCCAAATGTTGTGAAATCCATTTTATCTCAGGTAATAATACACGAAAAACTTGTCTCTTAAAAAGAAGTAGATACAGACTAATATCTTTTCAATAATTAATTCTGCATTAAATTCCTAAATTCTACAATAAAAGCAGTATTCCCACTTTGGTTTGTCGCTCTACGTTCATCTTGTGCACACCAAGGACTAAACAGACCGGGATCTAACAAGAAGTGGATTCCGAATCACTAACAAACATCCATGCCACAAACATCCAATGCTTAGAAGCTGTATAAACAGTTCAAAAAGGCAGAGAACGCGTCGCAGAGACCAAGCAGACATTTCACCCATATCATTCCCAAATTGTATTGAGGTAACTCAGCTCTAGGCACAGTGATGTGGTTTGATGTAGTAGTAGTAGTCATTTAGACCGGGACCTACGGCTTAAAGTGGATTGCCACTAACAAACATCCATGCCACAAACATCCAATGCTCAGAAGCGGTATAAACAGTTCAAAAGGCAGAGAACTGAAGCAGACATTTCACCTATATCATTCCCAAATTGTAAAACTCAGCTCTAGGCACAGTGATGTGGTTTGATGTAGTAGTAGTAGTCATTTTAGACCGGGACCTACGGCTTAAAGTGGATTGGTGAATCACTAACAAACATCCATGCCACAAACATCCAATGCTCAGAAGCGGTATAAACAGTTCAAAAAAGGCAGAGAACGCGTCGCAAGCAGACATTTCACCTATATCATTCCCAAATTGTATTGGGGTAACTCAGCTCTAGGCACAGTGATGTGGTTTGATGTAGTAGTAGTCATATTATACCGGGACCTACGGCTTAAAGTGATTGCGAACCACTAACAAACATCCATGCCACAAACATCCAATGCTCAGAAGCGGTATAAACAGTTCAAAAGGCAGAGAACGCGTCGCAAAAGACATTTCACCTATATCATTCCCAAATTGTATTGGGGTAACTCAGCTCTAGGCACAGTGATGTGGTTTGATGTAGTAGTAGTAGTCATATTATACCGGGACCTACGGCTTAAAGTGGATTGCGAACCACTAACAAACATCCATGCCACAAACATCCAATGCTCAGAAGCGGTATAAACAGTTCAAAAAAGGCAGAGAACGCCGTCGCAAGCAGACATTTCACCTATATCATTCCCAAATTGTATTGGGGTAACTCAGCTCTAGGCACAGTGATGTGGTTTGATGTAGTAGTAGTAGTCATATTATACCGGGACCTACGGCTTAAAGTGGATTGCGAACCACTAACAAACATCCATGCCACAAACATCCAATGCTCAGAAGCGGTATAAACAGTTCAAAAAAAGGCAGAGAACGCGTCGCAAGCAGACATTTCACCTATATCATTCCCAAATTGTATTGGGGTAACTCAGCTCTAGGCACAGTGATGTGGTTTGATGTAGTAGTAGTAGTCATATTATACCGGGACCTACGGCTTAAAGTGGATTGCGAATCACATAACAAACATCCATGCCACAAGCATCCAATGCTCAGAAGCGGTATAAACAGTTAAAAGGCAGAGAACGCGTCGCAAGCAGACATTTCACCTATATCATTCCCAAATTGTATTGAGGTAACTCAGCTCTAGGCACAGTGATGTGGTTTGATGTAGTAGTAGTAGTCATTTTAGACCGGGACCTACGGCTTAAAGTGGATTGCGAATCACTAACAAACATCCATGCCACAAACATCCAATGCTATTGTTCAAAAAAAGGCAGAGAAACGCGTCGCAAGCAGACATTTCACCTATATCATTCCCAAATTGTATTGGGGTAACTCAGCTCTAGGCACAGTGATGTGGTTTGATGTAGTAGTAGTAGTCATATTATACCGGGACCTACGGCTTAAAGTGGATTGCGAACCACTACGGACATCCTTGGTACCACCGGGACTGGAACACGAAACCTATGGCAACGAGCACCAGAGAGTTAGTCACCTGTGCGTTAATTTTTTTAAGGTAAGACTTATTAATATTTTTAAATATGTAGAAAAATTAATTTCTTTTTATATTAAAGATCTTTTTAATTATTTTAAAAGAGAAATTGACAAATTTTATATTTATTGTACCTTATTTATTATATTTCTTATTTCAATTTTTTTCTTTATGTAACTGTTAGTAGTCATACAGCCACAGAAATTCCTTTTATCACATGTAATTAATAAATTTAATATCTCAATCTTACAACGTTGAATATTCCATAACACTAGCTTAATATCTTCACTACCCCACCCACCTAAAAAAAAAAAAATTCCGATATTTGGCATTTCAAAAATTATTTCTTGAATTGATTAATAATTCTGCATCAACTGTAGAAACATTTAAATGATTAATAAAATTTATTAAAAATAATCTCCGTTAGTAATTAAGCTCTTGTGAATTATATCTAATGATAAATTACACATATGAAAGAAGCATATGCCATTGTTTATTTAAATTATTTCATTTTTTTTTTCTAACACAATATGCAATACAGAGAGTATTTTTATGCTATTAACAAGGACTACACCACTGTTACTCATTTAGTACTATCCAGGGGGGCAGTTATAGCTTGACGATATGCTACGAACGCGAGTAACACTACCCCACAACGCTCATATTAGACCGGGACCTACGTTTTAAAGTGAATTCTAAACCACTACAAACATCCATGACACCGCCTTGACTCGAACTTGAAACCTGTGATATCTAACGCCAGAGCGCTGTCAATCGGGCCATCAGGCCCTAATTATTTCAATTGAATTTTATTATTCCAATAATTTGATTATATATTTTATAATTAATTCTTGAAACAGCATAATTGGAAAATATAAGAAGAATTTTTCACGAAAGTTCTAAAAAAAGTTCTTTTTCACTTCACTTTTCTATAGTAAGAAACCACCCTGCATTCTCACGAGAACTATATAGCGAACCGCACATGAGAGAAAAAAAAACTGGATCCATCACGAATTCGCACGAGAACTATGAAGTGGGCCACGTGCAGTGAAAAAAAGAACTAAATTATACTTTCTACTAAACTCTAGTTTCAAAGTTGGAGATTAAGCAAGATTTAACTAACACCATTATGTCTTCAACAGTGAATGCCTCCAAATCCGGCCATAATTTGTACTCCTATGCTTAAATTTCGAATAGACTTTAAAATGTCCACCATTTTTTTTTTAACTCTTCTTATATTTTTAAAACTTTTCAGTATTTCTATTTTTTTTGTAATATTCAGTAGCTCTTTTAAGGTGCTAAAATAAGGCTTGGACATTATAATTAGGTTCATTTTTTGGGTATTCCTCACTTATTAAGAATAAGAAATGCAATTATGCGTCTTCTAATTTTTGATTTTTACAGCATCGAAAATATTTACATTGTATAAATAGATATAAAATTCTTTTACAATTTCAGGTTGAAATAATTAATTACATTTGTATTATATGTATATAATTGTATTCTATGAAATATATTGTTACAAGTTTGAATTAATAAATTACAGATACAAAAATGAATAAGAAAAAGACGAATAATTCTTGTTAATGGCAATGACAATGACAGTGTAAATTATGAATAAGAATTTCTTTATTGTGAAATTTGTATACCAGATATAGCTAATCGGATAATTTTGATAAATGTACCAAAATAATATTACAGAATATCCTTTTAGGAATAAATAACACACAAAAATAATTTATCACTGAGGAAGAATATAAAAATTAATATGCAAGGGCAATCCTAATTTCTTAAGGAAAAAAAAAAAAAACTAATATAATACAGAAATAAAATTATATTTTGAGTAGAATTCTACAGTGTTTATCATTTTAAACAGAAATCTTTTCAGAAAAACAGCTAAATAAGTTTTACTATTTCTTCATAATGTATTTATAGAAATATGTTTCCATAGTTATGTTTAAATTTTTGTATTTAAATTAACATTTATTTTAATATTTATATTTCATTTCCTCAATATGAATATCAATTTTTACAAGTTTAAGAAAATGGAATTTAAATTTCGCAAAAGAAATGTTAAAATAATAAAAACCTCATATTTCAATTTTCATTTATTGACAGACTAATTATCTACATAGATGTTTTTCTAAAATCATGAAAATAATATTTATTTATATTATTTTTCTAAAATAAATAGCTTATATATTTCAGTCTGTTAAAAATATATACATAATTATAAATGTAATATTATTTCTTTGTATATTTAAATTCGTACAATAAATTCCTGCAGCCAGACTTTTAACCTCACAAAATTTATATAAATATAAAAATTTATATTTCTATATATACAATTTCTAAATTTAAACGTATTTGAAATTTAATGTAAATATTTACATAAAATGTATTTAGACAAAAAAAAAAATATGTATATACATATGTTTTATCCAGTTAGATTTAATGCATATCTGCTAAGTGAAAATATGTTCTTTAAAATATTAAAGTTTGAGCATTCATAAAAAATCTAAAATTAATTGTAATAAAATTAAATTAAAAATTGTAGTTGAACTATACAAAAAAAAAAATTAAAAGCATTAAAGTTTTCATTTTAGAGTGTAACTTATACATTTCCATTATTATATGCACAGCGGCTTAGAAGTGGTTTAATTGATAAATTGATAGTACAAATATTAAATCTGCGGAAAATTACAGAATAGAGGCCTCTGGAATATGGCGTCAAAAATTATTTTCGCCAAAGTGCGCCATGAGAAGGGTTGCGATTATAAATGAAGTAAATTGCAAACAGCCAAAACTCTGGATTACTACATTTGGAGATGTTTTGTTTAGTTGACGCTACAAAAAGTAACCAAATCCCAACGGCCCCTATTCTACAATTTGGCCAAATTCTCTTCCTGTAATATATGAAAATATTTTCGAAAATTAATTTCAAGTATGGCACATTATATTTAACTATATTGTAAAAAAATCATCAAGTTTAATGTTTGTTTCTACTTTCTTTTCAATTCCTTCTATTAGCTTACACTCCCCTATATATATCTTGTTCAAATTTTCAATCGTTAATAAAATACTTTTTATTCATCCACTCAAGTTCAAATACATTTTTTTTAACTTATAGTGGTTGACACTGGATGTTAATACAGTTTTTTTCAAATATTAATTCAGTAATTAAATTTAATTAATTATTTTTAGTTTTTTTAGATTTAAGTTGCATATATCTACAAATAGATGGCGCCAGAAAAACTTAAAAAATAAATGAAAATTATTTATAAAGGACTTTCTGCAATATAGTGAAAAAAAAAGTAGAATTGACTTAAAAAAAATTTTTTTAATTACTTGTTTCATCTAGAATACAGAAATTTCAATTTCTAGACCATCGCAACTTTTAATTTTAAAGCTTATTTGATTTTTTTAAACAAAAAATGAAATATTATGTGCAGTAGAAATTAAACATAAAACTTAAATGTCACTTTATAGATTACTCCATAGATGAAAGACAATGTTCACTAGAGAGATGTCGGTTTGACACGCGTATTTGAGAAACACTGTAACCTCTAATTGCATTGAAAAATAAAGCTTATTTACTTTATTAATAACTATTGTTGTTAGATTGTTTAAAAATATATTTTTTTTTTCTTAACAAGATATTTTTCTTCTATTACAATAACATTGTTTACGTACAATAGATCAACCATTTCAAGATTAAAAGAATTTAAATATCTTACAATACGACAAATTATGGAATTTAAATTAAAGGAAGAGCATTTGTTATTATTTAGAATTGTTATTTTTTTATTTGCTATGCAAAAAATAATTAAAAGAAAACAATTTTTAATAATGGGCGGAAATAAAACAATGAGAATAGAACAAAAGTTAGTCATTACTTCAGTTTTTCTTTATTTCCTCTTCAGCTTTGCAAAAGAAAAAAAAAAAATGGAAAAACTCTTTCGAAAACAAAAGTTGAGATGAAGTATAAAGAAAGGATTATCATCTTTTCTCGTTTGATAAGAAAAACTCATAGGAAAAATAAAGAATTTCCATCTGAAAATTACAGAAATATGTTTTTCTCTCCCTCCTTCGCAGGTAATGTGTATTCTTTTTCAGCACGCCGAGGATGAAAGGCTTGAAGTGTATTAAACTTCTTGTAAGGAAGAAATTTGTTCAATAAATAAAGGTAGAGAAAGTTTTCCACTTTGAAAAAACTCTTAAACCTTTGTACTTATGCGTGGATATAAACAATAAAGCATAAATTGGAGAATGCTATATGAAGTAAAAAAAAAAAATTGAGCGACCATAAAGTTTTTTTGCTTTGTTTTAAGTAATTAAGTTAATAAAAGTAGTTTTTATTTAAATGCAAAAAGGCTTTGCAATTTTCTTAAGTATGAAATCCATACGTAGGATAAAACTATTTCCAAATTTCTATGAAAACCATGCGAAATCCAGGGTAAAATAAATCCCAATTAATATGAAATTCATACGCAGGGCAAAAGTATTTCCAGTTTATATAAACCCAATATGCATAGTAAAATTAATTCCAGCTTATATGAAATCCATACAGATGGAGCAAAACTGATAACTGATTTTAATTAGTATGAAATCCATACGCAGGGAAAAAATTAAATCCGGCTTATAAGAAATCTATACACATGATAAAGTTATTTCCAATTTATATAAAATTCAAGAACAGGAAACTAAATTCAGCTTATATGAAATCGAAACGCATAGTAAAACTAATTCCAATTTATATGAAATCCATACGTAGGACAAAATTAATTCTAATTTATTGAAATATCAAAACATTGCTGTTTTTCCTCTTCTATACGTTGCTTAGTTTTTTTTTTTTTTTTTTTTTTTTTTTTGTTATTCAACATCTATTTCTTGAATTTTTGCTCAATATTATCTTTCTTATAAATTTAAATACAATAAAGGTTGGACATTTTAAAGATAATAGATATTGAATACGCCTAGTTAGATTAAATAACATGAAAAGCATATCAATAATTTCGGCAACAATTACAAAATGCAATAAATATTACATCTAAAGTAAAGAAATAAACTTTTTCTATAATTCTTCTGCATAGGTTTATTTCTAAATCTTATTATCCGAATTAAAGCTCATTTTTAATTGTCCGAATAATAAAACGCAGCTAATTTATTATCTATTAGGTATCATATTGACATTAATTACTTTCTATATCAAATTAATTAGAAGTATATTAAAGTCAAATAAATAAAAACTTTCTAATAATGTAATGTTTAAACAATTTATTTAAAAATTCGCATTTTAATTGGAATGTCATTGTAATGATTTTCTAGATATTATTTAAAATAGTCTTTATCAATTGTTGAAAAATTTTGTATTCCCATTTTAATTATCTACGGAATAATATTCATATAATAATATATATTAATAAATCAGTTATGAAAGGATCATAAGCAAACAAGTTTGGGTCTTCAACGAATTGTATATTGGTTTTCAATTTCGTAAATTTTCGTTTCAGATAAATATTTGTTGAGCGTATACTACAATTCCTGAATTTGTTTATTCTGTAATGATCGTTGGAAATTGTGCGATTGTAATACATCTTGTGTGATTTCTAAATATACATGATATTGGCTTAAAAGATTTCATGATAATTTAATAATTTATTAAAAATGATAAAAGAAAATTAAAAAGGATGACGGTATCTATAAAAATACAATAATATTTATTTATTTATTTTTAGTTTAATGATTTTATCAATAAAGATATGTTATTCATATAAAGTTCTTAGGTAATAGTATCGATTATTAAAAAAAAAATATTCAAGTCATATTTCTATCATCAAAGTTACACATCGAACCAGGTTGAATTTTTCAGACAGTTGTTAGATGTTCCGTTTAAATGTTTAGTATTTTTAGATTTAATATTCTCTAATTGAATTTATATTTATGCCATTAAGAATTATCAGCAAAATTAATAATAAGAGCTTAAAATTGAAATTGCCTTTTTTGCGATAAAATATTTCTGTAAATATTTATAGAAATAAAATTTTTATCATTTTTAAATATAAAAAATGCCATGATACTATTTTATAGTTTATGAAGTAAATACTGTAATAAATTTCTGTTTGTCAGTCTTTTTTATTTATATTTTAATTCAATGTTTGTTTTAATTTATTACGAATGTTTCTCTTTATTTCATTGTAAACATAAGTATTGGATATAAATAAAGTATATACAATGCTATTTTTTAATACAATTTAAATTTATTCAAGAGATAAAATAAATAATAGGGATTATAGAGGTCTTTTTTTTTTTACTCAAGAAAGGCAAAAACAACAATGATTATATTATTTTTCGCTTTAAGATATTATTACTTAAGAGCTTTTCTCTATTTCATCGCAAACATAAGTATTAGATATAAATAAGGTATATACGGTGCTATTTTTTAAATAAATTTAAATTTATGCAAGAGCTATAATCAAAAATATAGGATTATAGATATTTTTTTCTCAATAAATGCAAAGCAACAATGATTACATTATTTTTTTTTTCAAGCTATTATTAATTAAGAGCTTTCTCTCTATTTCATTGTAAACATAAGTATTGAATATAAATAAAGTATATACAATGCTATTTTATAATTAAATTTAAATTTATTACAATAAATAACATATGTTTGCCAGTTGCATTATGAAATAATAATAATAATCTTTCTCATTAAATGTAAAGCAACAATGATTATAGTATTTTCCCTTTATGTTTTTATTGCTTAAGAAGTTGAGAAATTCAATATAGTTTTACTATGAAGCAATCAAAAATAAAATTAACTTTGGATTTAGTTTAACTAGTGATAACAATATAGTTTAACTAGCGATTTAATAATTTCGATATTTACTTACTAACAATAAGTAACTACTTAACAAAAAAATTTACCAGATTTTAATCAACTTTAGGGATCTACGCAAGTATTAAAATAAAAATAGAAAATCGATATTATATGAAAAAAAAAAAATGGACAAGAATAATAAGTTTTTCATTCTTTCCTTTTGACAAAGAAAAAGTCTCATGTTACATTTCCTTTCTCTTTAATCTTTTCAAATGTACTGCAATAGATAAAAAAAAAAAAAATTCTTGGAAAAGCATCTTGAAAAGATACCTTTGAAGTTCGAAAACAATCAAGTTCTCGAAGAAGGGAAAACTATTCTTTCTTTTTTTTTTCGTTACTGGAGACAATCCCCCAAAATCTTCCCTTGTTTTGCTCGCATTATAAATTTGAGATTACGCTAAGAACATGGAATTCAATTCATATTACTCCAATTCATTTTGTTATTTGACTCATTTCGGGGATTTCGTCGAAAATGGTCTGTCGTTCTTGAAATCTGATTAATTTTATTGTATCGGATTTTTGTGTTATGTCCCAGCCTCTGCTCGTATTCCAATTTAAAGAGGTTTATTGATCAAATGAAAAAAAGATTTCGAAAAGGGACAAAAAAAAAAAAAAATGTTTTACTATCTTGTGTATATCGTATAAAACATTATTAAAGTTTCCGTGAAATTGAAAATTCAATTGTGCATCCATGTAATATATATTTATTCAAGTACTAAATAAAAACTCATAACATCGGTTTTCAAAAGGAATTATTTTTAATTTAATATCAAGCAAATTATTATTTTGTTATTTATTTTAACAGCAATATTAATTAACGATATTTTTATTATTTTACTAATTCTTTTTTTTATAGTATATATATATTTTTTTATTCCTTTGTTAAATGACCTTGTAAATGTCTACTATAATCAACATATATCAATTATAACCTCCTTTTAACCTTATTTTTACACTTTTTTTATTTATTTACCTTAATATTTTTAATTACTATTATAGATTGAATTATTAATTTACATTTTTTTAAATTGTTATCTAATATTCTAAATATATTTATTCACAATTATGCTTGTTTAATTTTTTTTTAAATTTAGACACTATCTCCAATTTTAGCCATTCGAAGTCCAATTGGATAGCTCTTTGACAGTTGGTACCCCAGGCTTCAGGTTCGAATCATAGCTGTGGCATGGTTGTTTATTGGCAGTTCAGAATCCACGTTAAACTGCAGGTCCCGGTCTAATTAGCCCAAAATGTGAAAAAATGACCATAGAGAGACAAACCAAACTCACTTTTAGTAACCCTTTAGTAATGTGATTAAAGAGTTAAGAAGCATATGTCTTTTAATATTAGTTTTATAAAGCAAGTGGAAGATTTGGTTTTTTTGTTACTGTAAGGTCATTTTCTGCACACAGACTAATTAGTCCAGCACCTGCAGTTTAACGTGGATTACGAATCACTAACAAATACTCATGCTACCGCCTGGATTCGAACCTGAAGCCTGGGGTACCAATGGCTAGAGAGCTAGCTTCTTTTATTTAACCGGCCGCATAAACAAGTAGAGGAACATGCAATGCTTTTTAAAAATGCTTCTATGCACACAAAAACAAAAAAAAAAAAAAAAATTAGAAATTAGAAAAAAGTAAGTTTTCTAAGTACATCAGTTTTTCGAAGATGCATATTATCTTAAGAAAAAAAGAAACTTTTAAATGACCACAAATAAGTTATTTTTAAAACAATGCCTATAATCATTTAAACTAGCACTCAATTTTCGCACAGAAGAAAAAAATAAGTTCCCAAACAATGCTTATAAAATATTTAAAATTCTATCTCAAATATACCAACAAAACACTGCAGAACAATAAAAAAAAAAAAAAAAAAAACCTGAAAATCCTGTAAGTTAATGGTATTTGTTACCCAAACAAGTATTCTCATTTTTATAGCTTCTATATATTATCAACTTAAGATCTTATACTTGACATGAATTGTGTAACAAAAAAAAAAAAAAATCAAAGCAATAAACAGAATTCATATTTCATGGTAAGCAAATGTCATTTCCATCCCTCTCCTCTTGCTCTGATAAATAAAAAATATAAGTACCTCTTTACCAATCAAATAATGCGAAGCACATAATAAAAGACTTGAAGCAACTAAAATATAACATTTGAGGATACGAAAATAATTTCTTAACTATTCAAAAATAAATTAGCTTATTACAGCAATAGATTCAAGATTAAATCATTAATATCTTTTCTTATTATATTAGCTTAAATAATTATAATTATTATACATTTAAAATTGTTTTGTATTTTCAATTAAATTGACACAAGTGTAAATCTTTACACACCTGTAAATAATTAAGTTAGTATTAAAATAAAAATTATTAAAAAATTTTGAAACCGTGCTTTTATATAGAAAATTTAATTAATTTTAATCATGTGCTTTTATATAAAAACTTTAAAGAAATTTTTTTCAAAATAATTTCTCTCTCTTTATTTTTATATTAGCTGCTGCTTTCGTATATCTGGCAACACTTAATGCAGCGCATCAGCAACTAAAATAATTTCAAGATTAAATCCTTAATATCTTATTATATTAGCCTTAAATAATTATGATTATTTTTTTATTTAAAAATAAATTTGTATTTTCAATTAAATTGAAATAAATGTAAATCTCTCCACAACTATAAATATTAAAGCTAGTGTCAAAATAAAAATTCGTGTTCCTCTATTTACAAAACTTTAAAGACATTTTTAAAGAATTTCTCAAAATTGTTTTTCTATTATATTCTTCTTTCATGTAACTGAAACACCTACTGCAACATATCACCGTGCTCTCTTTTACACTGATTGAACTTCCTCAATAGTGTGCAGGTAAGACTAAATGCAACACTTTTATAATTAATTTTTGATGTTTTTCCGTATGTAAATTAATTATTATTATTATCATTTATTGTAACATAATTAACAATTATAAAGCAATAAATAATTGCTATAACTTTGGCCCATCATAATTAACCCTATTTTCCCCTTCCACAATATGATATCCATTTAAACGCTAAAATCACATGTGATTAAATATTACATAAAATTAACTTTCCTTTAAGAAAAGTAGAAGAAAAAGTATAAAAAATTAAAAGGTTTAAAAACTGATTTAAAAGCTACAAAGAGAAAAAAAATTACTATTTGCAAACGTCAAAAAAATTAGGTCATACATAAATTATTTCTGCTCAGCAATTTAATAAAAAAAAAGGTAAAAGAAAATGGCGCGCAATTTTGTAAGATAAATATAATGCTTACAAAAGTAGTTTTTCAAATAGTGTTTTCTTTAAACTATTGGAATACTATTTCCAATAACTCATCAAAAAAGGAACTCCGATAAGTTCTAGACATTTCTTTTTCGAAACAGTATTCGCATCTTCAGAATATTACCAACTTAAGAACTAATACTACACTCGATATCTCTATTGACGAAAAAAAAGGTCAAAAACAAAATTCAAAACTTTACGGTAAACAAAAGTCGTTTCCAACCCCCTCTAGCCAGCAACTTACAAAACTGAGTACCTCTTTACCAACCAAATGATACGAAGAGCACAATGACTGGCTCTGCAACCATCACATAGCAGGAAGTCCTTTCTGGATGGCTAGAAGAAGCACGGAGACAACTGAAGAACCATCTTATTTCCGAAGCACTGCAACGATTTCCCAAAAATCCAGGGACAAATTCGCTTATCACGGCAATCGTAATGGTGGTGGAAGGAGGAAAAATTCCCCGATAAAACTCGGGGAATGTGTTCCGAAAAGGTGTTGGGAAGCTTACACCCCTATAAATTCCAACAGATAAGAATCTAAAACAGTTTCTGATACAGCGGGGCTTATCAGGTTTTGATTTTTATGGGGACGCCCTATCTTTCCATTCTAACCGCCTTGTTAAGCTGGTAGTTTAAATTTGGTGGTATCTGATATGGGACGCTTGGACAAATTTTTAAGAGTTCGTCGTCGCTGCTGATAGTGAAGCTTGGTTTTCCAAGTCGACACCATTAAAAGTGTCCTTCCGTCGGGTGATTTTCCGTTGAATTGAGTTTTAAACAATTTAGTGCGAGTTATCGATTAAAGTATTACTCGCTTAAATTGTTCATTAACAAGAATTTCTTCTGGTATTTGGGGTTGTTTTTTACTGTTTCTTTACAGGATGTTAAGTAACTGAGTGAGATAAAACTTTTTGTAATAAATTAAATGGAGAGATAAACAAAATGATCTTTCATCGTGGAATGAAATTGTAAATTTATATTCTCAGTCGTAATATGTCAATAAATTTATTAAGAGATAGACTGAATTTTGCGAGTTTTTTTTTTATTATTGTAGATAATAAAATAATCGTATAAATATTAATATTTCATGGTACGCAGAAGTCATTTCCATCCTTCTGGTCTTGCTTTATTAAATAAAAATATAAGTACCTTTCTACCAATCAAATAATGCGAAGCACATATCAAAAGACATGAAACAATTAAAAAGCATAATATTTGAGAATATGAAAACCATTTCTTAAATAACCAAAGATGACTCCGCTTATTGCAGCAATAATTTCAAGAAGAAATCATTAATATATTTTCTGATTATATTAGCTTTAAATAATTATGACTATTTCATATTTAAAATTATTTTGTGTTTTTCAAATAAATTGAAACAAGTGTAAATTTTTACACAGCTATAAATATAAAAGTTAATATTCAAATAAAAATGTGTGTGTGCTTTTATATATAGAAAACTTTAAAGAGTTTTTTTAAAGAATTTCTCTAAATTGTTTTCTATTGCAAATACATGCTCCTTTGTATATCTGCAACATCTACTGCAGCGCTTTAGCAGCACCCTCTTTATACTGACTGAACTTTCTCAGTAGTGCGCTGGTAAGTTTGAATGTCACACTTTTCTATTTTTATTTTGGAATTAACTTTTGATATTTGTTCTTATGTAACATAAAATACGATAAATAATAATTATTATATAAAAGTTGTTATATAATAAATATTGTTATGCAACCTGGTCCCATCATAATGAGCCCTATTTTCAATTTCACACTATGAATTTCACTAAAACGATTAAAAGAAATAAAGATGTGATTAAAAATTACATGAAATTAGCTTTCTTTTAAAAAAAAAAAATAATAAAAAGCAGAAAAGTTGGCTTAAAAATTGATTTATAAGCTACAAAGGGAGAAAAAAATTATTTGCAAACTACGAAACAATTAGGTCACACATGAATTATTTCTGCTCAGTAATTCTGATAAAAAACAGAAAAAGAAAAAAAAAGGGCACAATTTCGTAAGATAAGTATAATGTTTACAAAAGTAGTTTTTCAAATAGTGTTTTCTTTAAACTATTGAAATACCATTTCCAATAACTCATGAAAAAACAGCATCAATAAGTTCTTGACATTTCTTTTTTTCGAAACGAGTATTCCAAACTCTACTATCTACAGAATATTATCAACTTAAGATCTAATACACTCGATATCTCTATTGACGAAAAAAGGTCAAAAAACAAAATTCAAAACTTTACGGTAAACAAAAATCGTTTCCAACCCCCTCTAGCCAGCAACTTACAAAACTGAGTACCTCTTTACCAACCAAATGATACGAAGCGCACAATGACTGGCTCTGCAACTATCACATAGTAGGAAGTCCTTCCTGGATGGCTGGAAGCACGGAGACAACTGAAGAGCCATCTTATTTCGAAGCACCGCAACGATTTCCCAAAAATCCAGGGACAAATTCGCTTATCACGGCAATCGTAATGGTGGTGGAAGCAGGAAAAATTCCCCGATAAAACTCGGGGAATGTGTTCCGAAAGGGTGTTGGTAAGCTTACACCCCTATAAATTCCAACAGATGAGAATCTAAAACAGTTTCTGATACAGCGGGGCTTATCAGGTTTTGGGTTTTTATGGGGACACCCTATCTTTCCATTATGACCGCCTTGTTAAGCTGGTAGTTTAAATTTGGTGGTATCTGATACGGGACGCTTGGACAAATTTTTAAGAGTTCGTCGTCGCTGCTGATAGTGCAGAGTTGGTTTTCCAAGTCGACACCATTAAAAGTGTCCTTCCGTCTGGTGATTTTCCGTTGAATTGAGTTTTTAAACAATTTAGAGCGAGTTATCGATTAAGGTATTACACGCTTAAATTGTTCATTAAGAAGAATTTCTTCTGGTATTTGGGGGTTGTTTTTACGGTTTCTTTTGCAGTATGTTAAGTAAGATAAAACTTTAGGAATAAATTAAATGGAGATAAACAAAATGATCTTCCATGTTGGACTGAGTTTGTAAATTTATATTCTCAGTCGTTATAATTCTGTGAATTTATTAACGATAGACAGAAATGCTTTCGAATACTACAGATAATAAAATCTAAATATTTGAAAAGTATTATTAGGAAGTAGGTTGAATTTTAAACAAAATACTGATTAAATTGCCTTCTCATTTCTGTTTAAAAAACCTTCTTATAAAACCCGTTTAAAGAACCTTCTCGCAAAATACTGATTAAATAGACTGAAAATCTAGTATGTTAATGGTATTTGTTGTCCAACCATTTTACAGCTTCCATATATTATCAACTTAAGATCTTATACTTGACATGAATTCTGAAACAAATAAATCAAAGCAATAAACAAGATTCATATTTCATGGGAAGCAAATGGAATTTCTTTCCTTCTTCTCTTGCTATAGTAAATAAATTCCTTTTTTTTATTAATAGATCAGATTCTTGATGTAATAAACAACAATTTTGAACTAAAATGTGCACCAATTCATAAACATATGGTAATAAACAAAAACTTCTCTAAATCTAAGCCTGTTTTTTATTATGTCTCCCCAATTTTTAACTTATTATTTAAACGTCATTTGTCTTACACTAAATTAAGTATTTATTTGTGGTCAATATATATATAATAGTATTAATATTTGTGTTTCACATGTTAAAAAGTAATTTAAATGAAAGTATTTCACAGGATTCATATGTTTTTTTTTTTAAAAACTTACTCTGAATGCTGGATGCGAAATTTAAAAAAAAAAAAAAATTAATCCATTTTTAAAATCTTTTATGATAAGCTCAAATATTTTATATTTTTTTATTTATACATAAATATTAATTAAAAAGTAACGTAATATTTTATATTTTATTATTTATTCTCTAAATTATTAAAAATTCTAATTATAAAATTTTAAAAAAAATGTAATGCTTTTCTAAATTATTTGTTAAGTTCTTAAGTTCTTTTTTTTTTTTTTTTTGTAAAATTTTAAAGCATATTGTTAAAATGAAATTAACTTAACCAGCATCATATTTAACGTTAAAAAAAAAATAGTATTTTTGAATATTTTATGAGAAAAGTAAGTCAAAATTTTATCAATAAATAATTCAATCATCATTTTAATAAAGAGTAATTAATCATCATTTTAATAGAAGATAATTATTCATCCTTTTATAAGAAATAAATGTAATCATTATTTTATGACAATGTAATTTAAACAACATTTTATTGCAATGTAATTAAATTAATATTTCGCTAAAACATAAACATCTGCTTCTCAATAACCATTCTCGAATATTTAGATAAATATTTAAATCATTATTTTATTAAACATAATTTAACATCAATAATTTAAGAGTAGTTTATTTAATCAGTATTTTGCGACAAGTTTCTTTAAACAGTATTTTATCAGAACGTAATTTCATCAGCATTTTATTGAGAAATTTAATCTACTTCCTAATAATTCGTTTCTAACATTTATATTCTATTATCTGTAGTATTAAAAAAAAAAATCTAAAAATTCTGTCTATCTTTTTATAAATTTACAGACTTATTACGACTGAGGGAATAAATTTACCATTTCATTCCAAGATGAAAGATCGTTTTGTTTATCTCTGCATTTAAATTATTCTCAAGTTTTTATCTCGAAATGTTACTTAACATGCCGTAAAGAAACAGTAAAAACAACCCCCAAATACCAGAAGAAATTCTTATTAATGAACAATTTAAGCGTGTAATACTTTAATCGATAACTCGCACTAAATTGTTTAAAAAAACTCAATTCAACGGAAAATCACCCGACGGAAAGACACTCTTAATGTTGTGGACTTCGAAAACCAAGCTTCACTATCAACACCGACGACGAACTCTTAAAAATTTGTCCAAGCGTCCCACATCAGATACCAAATTTAAACTACCAGCTTAACAAGGCGATCATAATGGAAAGATAGGGTGTCCCCATAAAAACCCAAAACCTGATAAGCCTAGCTGTATCAGAAACTGTTTTAGATTCTTATCTGTTGGAATTTATAGGGGTGTAAGCTTCCCAACACCTTTTCGGAACACATTCCCCGAGTTTTATCGGGGAATTTTCCTCCTTCCACCACCATTACGATTGCCGTGATAAGCGAATTTGTCCCTGGATTTTGGGAAATCGTTGCGGTGCTTCGGAAATAAGATGGTTCTTCAGTTGTTTCCGTGCTTCTTCTAGCCATGCAGAAAGGACTTCCTACTATGTGATGGTTGCAGAGCCAGTCATTGTGCGCTTCGTATCATTTGGTTGGTAAAGAGGTACTCAGTTTTGCAGTTGCTGGCTGGAGGGGGTTGGAAACGACTTTTGTTTACCGTAAAGTTTTGAATTTTGTTTTTGACTTTTTTCATCAATAGAGATATCGAGTGTAGTATTAGATCTTAAGTTGATAATATTCTGTAGATAGAAGAGTTTGGAATGCTCGTTTCGAAAAAGAAATGTCTAGAACTTATTGGAGGTTTTTTTGATGAGTTATTGGAAATGGTAATCCAATAGTTTCCAGAAAACACTATTTGAAAAACTACTTTTTGTAAACATTATACTTATCTTACGAAATTGCGTGCCATTTTTCTTTTTTTTATAAGAATTCCTGAGCAGAAATAATTTATGTGTGGCCTAATTTTTTTCGACGTTTGCAAATAATAATTTTTTCTTCCTTTGCAGCTTCTATATCAGTTTTTAAATCAAATTATAAACATTTTTTTTCTTTTTTTTTTTTTTTTTTTAAAGGAAAGCTGATTTTATGTAATTTTTAATCCGTTTAAGTGAAATTTACAGTGTGAAAAAAAAAAAAAAAAAGAAAATTTATCAATTATGATTCAAGTTATATAACAATTATTTATTGTGTTTTAAGTTACATAAGGACAAACATCAAAAAGCTAATTACAAAATAAAAAAGAAAAATGTAAACAGTATTTTTATGCAGTTGTTTTAATCAGCATTTTGTGAGGGAGTTTTTAAACAGCATTTTATGAGAAGGTAATTCAATCAGCATTTTATTAAAGATAATTTAATCAATATTTTATGAATATTTTATTTAATCAGTATTTTGCGAGAAAGTACTTTAAACAGCATTTTATGAGAAGGTAATTCAATCAGCATTTTATTAAAGATAATTTATTCAATATTTTATGAATATTTCATTTAAATCATATAATCAGTATTTTGAGCAAAAGTTCTTTAAGCAGCATTTTATAAAATGCTAATTTAATCTACTTCCTAATAATTTGTTTTTAATATTTAGATATTTTAATCTATAGTGTTAAAAAAAAACAACGTAAAATGTCATTCGTTTAATAAATTTTTTTATATTAAATTAGTATCTCACAAAACCAAGCGTAATTCAAGCACTAAGGAATATTTTGACGTAAAATTTCACACAGATGTCAAAGAAAAAGCGCCAACAACTTAAAAGAAAAAAATTAAATACCATATACCCGAAATTTAAATTGAAAACTGGTCTTACTTTTTTGGACACAGTAGTATTCTTTATCAAACTGAACCAAAGAAAATTATTTTACTTAGAATTTTAAAAATGGTCTCTGTACCATTCTCAACATATAATTCATTACTGATGGTTTCAAACAGAAGACAATCCAAATAAGCAAAAAATAAGATTGAACCACGAAAGAGAATTTGGCAATGAACAACCCTAAAATTTAAAATAATCGAAAGAAACGTTCACTAAATAAACGAGACTGACTCAAGCAATATGCTGCTCATCACATCAAATAACATGCAGCTTGATTTATTACATCTCCATCAATTGCAGAGGACACACCAGCACTGCATTATTTGACGAGAGCGAAGCCTCCGACACTTTCCATAAACGGTGTTTTGAAAGTCCATACAAAGCAAAATGAGTTTCAGGGGACTAATTAATTTCGACTCTCTTCCTTCGCGATATTGCAATTTAAAACCTCGCTCGGCGATCATCGTCAGTAAGAGGGGAAATACATCTGATGAACTCGGAACGAGAGTCCAACTTCATTGCTGACAAGGAAAATCCACCTTTAAAGGACAACGCCACCTTCGAAATGACACCGGCTTTTAAGAGTTCCTTTTTCATTAGAGTGGCATGTTATTCTTGCGATTACAAGTTCACATGTCACGCTGGAAAATTCCTTTTGAAATAGAACCAACGCCGTATATTTTGCGATGGCAAATAAATAAGAGAAAGAGTTTTCATAAAGACGTATTGCGTTTCATATCCACTGAGTTGTAATATACTGAGTTGAGTTTCCTGATCAGCGCTCAGCAATTCTCGGAAGTTTCGGAGGTGGCAGATTGTCTATTCAAATATAGTGTCTCGTTTGGATGTGACGGGGTTATGAGAATAAGAGTGAGGAAATGGGAAGATAGCAATAAACTCATTTTGGATTTTGAAACGCCTGAGAGGAATGAATTTTCTGTTTTATTACAGTGCTTGCGATGACAGCTTCGGAATTAGCTAACAGAGACAATTGTTGAAATATGTACAATTCTCAATTCTTCTCAATAGACTTTATTGATTAATAACTATATTTAGAAAGAGTTTAAATCGATCAGTATTTTATGATTTATAAAAATAGAGGATTTGCTATCATGACTATTTGTGTTAAATTATAAAAACCTAAACGACGTCAGCAAATGATTTGGAAAATAAAATATTTATTATTAATCACATTTTTTAGTAAAGATAGGAACCTTTAGTTATTTATAGTATTTTTTGATGATTTATTATGAATTCATATTAATTGTATTATCATACAAAACGTTCTTTCTAATAAATAAGTAGTGGATAATCACACTATTTACTTTCAATTATGTAAATTTTACTAAACTATTTGTTTGTAATAGTTTTTTTGTTTACTATTAATAAAATGAGAAAAAAATACCGTTTCATACAATGTATAAAAAGATAGTGAAAAGATGCCTAATATTTAGCTAAAATACAAATTTTAATGCTTATCATTGGCCTTAAACAATATGATTGGTATAAGATGATATGAAGTGTATAAATTAATAATAAAGTATAAAGTAATAAGTAAAAAGTAATACCTAAAGTGTAGTAAGTGTATATATGAAGATTAAGAAATTTTGAGTTAGAAATGTTGTCATTGATCAGTATCGTTAGCTAAACTCGCCTCCCCCTATTTTGATACAATTAAATTGGCCTTCAATCCTAAAAGATGAATAATTCTGCTTAATATTTTGTTGGTTTTTAAAATTAGTGTTATTAGAGATTGTATAATATATCAAAATCTTTTCTCTTGGAATTTATCTGCTATCCGATTTTAAAACTTTATTAATGTATATTTTCTATATTTTCCTAATGATTCAAAGCATACATTTCAATAAGTACTGATATGACCAATAACATATCACATCAAACATCACATATAGTAAGTCATATTAGAACCAAATATCGATAAAGCTGCCAAAGGCCAGTTATTGTTTGCTAAATCTCGTCCCACTTAAATTTTTGAAACAATCAAAATGGCAGTTAATTCAAAAAATGAAGAACTCTGCTTAATATTTTTTGGTTGTTAAAAATTAGTCATATCAAAATCTTGTCTCTTGGAAATCATCTGATTCTCGGTTTTCAAATGTCATTGATATTTTTTCGAATGAATCAAAGCCTAGATTTCAACATCTGACCAATGCCAGATCTCATCTAGCAACACTAAGCCAAAAATACATTTTCATAATAGCTTTTGAAATGTTAAACAACTCGATAAGAAAGCATTTTTTCAAAAATAAAAAAAAAAATTATTTTAGAAAACATTATTGTGTATAATAAAACACGTAACACCATATTTAACTGGCATGCACAGTCAAAATTCATAAATAATTGATATTCTTCTTAATCATAACCATCATGCAGATAATAAACTATATCTAAACGACTGCATGCATGTCACATGTTTTTACTGATAAGATTTACAGCAAAACATTCATATCCGTTTTCGACATTGACAGAGGAGTGACATTTTAAAAATAATAAAAAAAAATTGAACTCTCTCCTTAACTGCAGCGGAGTGCTACAAAAGGATTTGACACTACAACATTCAATAAGACCCTGATAAATAATGGTGGGGCTTCAAATTCAGGAGTCGCTGTTTTCCCTCCGGCGATCGATGGCGAGATTTACGTCTTTCGCAATGTCTTGAATATTAGTTGAAGAATAACTTGGTGATTTTTTTTCAGGGTACATGTAAAATCCTATAAATAATAGGATAGAGCCTCAATTCAATTTCAATAGTTGCTTTTTTGTTTTTCCTATAAAGTACTATTGTTTATTGTCCGTTTCCAATTTTATAGTTGCCGTCAAGTACCAATATTCTTTGTTAAATAAATACTTCGATTATCATATTTATGATTAACATTTATCTGTTATTAATCGGTGCACATTATTAAAAACATTTTTAATATCGTAATATTTTACGCCTTTCGCAGTGTCTTGAATATTAGTAGAAGAATAACTTGGGGATTTTTCAGGGTACATGTAAAATCCTATAAATAATAGGATAGAGCCTCAATTCAATTTCCAATAGTTGCTTTTTGTTTTCCTATAAAGTACTATTGTTTATTGTCCGTTTCCAATTTTATAGTTGCCGTCAAAGTACCAATATTCTTTGTTAAATAAATACTTCGATTATCATATTTATGATTAACATTTATCTGTTATTAATCGGTGCACATTATTAAAAAATTTTAATATCGTAATATTTACGCCTTTCGCAGTGTCTTGAATATTAGTAGAAGAATAACTTGGGGATTTTTCAGGGTACATGTAAAATCCTATAAATAATAGGATAGAGCCTCAATTCAATTTCCAATAGTTGCTTTTGTTTTCCTATAAAAGCTTATTGTTTATTGTCCGTTTCCAATTTTATAGCTGCCAAAGTACCAATATTCTTTGTTAAATAAATACTTCGATTATCTGTTATTAATCGGTCCACATTATTAAACATTTTTTAATATCGTAATATTTACGTATTTTGCAGTGTCTTGAATATTAGCTGAAGAATAACTTGGGGATTTTTTTCAGGGTACATGTAAAATTCTATAAATCAATAGGATAGAGCCTCAATTCAATTCCCAATATTGGCTTTTTGTTTTTCCTATAAAATAAGTTTGCTTATTGTCCGTTTTTTTTATAGCTGCTGTCAAATAGTAATATTCTTTTGTTAAATGAATACTTCGATTATCACATTGTTTATAAATGCAATATTTATATATTATTAATCGTCCACAAGAATAAACAATTTTAATATCGTAAGATTTACGTATTTTTCAGTGTCTTGAATATTAGTTGAAGAATAACTTGGGGATTTTTTTAGGGTACATGGGATATATTGCTTATTGTCAGTTTCCAATTTTATAACTGCTGTCAAGTAATAATATTTCTGTTAAATAAATACTTCGATTATCACACTTTTATGAATTTAATATATGTAACTAATATTTATCGGTTGTAAATGGATCTACATTATCAAACATTTTTAATATTTTAATATTTTTCGTCTTTCGCAATGTCTTGAATATTAGTTGAAGAATAACTTTGGTGATTTTTTTTTAGGGCATGTAAAATCCTAACAATAGATAGATGGGAGCCTCGATCCAATTTCCAATAGTTGCTCTTTTTGTTTTTCCATAAAATGATATTGCTTATTGTAATGTTTCCATTTCTTTTTATAACTGTTGTCAAGTAGTAATATTTGTTAAATAAATATTCGATTATCACATTTTTTTATAAATTTAATATATGTAACTAATATTTATCTGTTATTAAACGGTCCACATTAATAAATAATTTTAATATCGTAAGATTATACGTCTTTCGCAGTGTCTTGAATATGTTGAAGAACGACTGGGATTATTTTAGGTACATGTAAAAATCCTAAAATAATAGGATAGAGCCTCAATTCAATTCCCAATATTGGGGCTTTTTTTCCGATAAAATAATTTGCTTATTTTCCTTCCAATATTATAGCTGCTACGTCAAGTAGTTCAAGCTGTTAAATAAAATGCTTCAATTATCAACATTTTTTTTATTATAAAAGGTAATATTTATTATTAAGATTTATTCGCTATATTAATCGGTCCACATTATTAAACATTTTTTAATATCGTAACATTTACGCTTTCGCAGTGTCTTGAATATTAGTTGTAAATAATACGTTTGCATTTTTATAACTGCAGTCATAATAATATTCTTGTTAAAATACATACTTGATTATCTTTTTTTATAAATTTAATATTTACTATTTTAAGAATTATTGTTGGTGGTAAGAAATCTAACTACAAATCTCATTTAATAATTATTATTATATTAAATTTGGTTGTATAAAAATTGTTTTATTTTAGTCATTAATTTTTGAAGTTATAAACATTTTTGATTTGTATTTTTTATTGTAAGAAACATTTGAATATTTATTCAAAACTATCAAAAATATAAATTTAAATGCCAGAGAACTGTCAACATACAGCTAACCAGACTAATTCATAGCTATATATGCTTCAGAAATATGTTTTGTAAAAGCACTTTATGTTTCTCTCAGATAAAATTGTATGTTACTAAAGAAAGCAAAATTTTGATTAGATATCACAAAATAAAACAGGGAAAATATAATAAATAAAATAAATGATTAACAGTGTTTTCAAATCATTAGAAATATTTGGTTTCATTACATTCACAATAAATTTCTTATAAGTAAACACTGTCAAAGTCACATATAAGGACGATGAAGACATTGAATAGTGCAATTCTCTTTCAATGAATTATCTGGATATTCTTTAAATTTTTTTCAGAGAAATACACTCCTAATAATCTTAGAGTGCTCATATATATATCTATATATATGGTAGACGAGTAATTTGATGCAATGGGAAGTATTTTTCCCATTTTACAATATTAAATTAAAAAACTACATTGAAACTCTGAGCAGTTTAGAGAGAAAATGCATATAACTCAGAATAAATAGTGATTATCCATTATTTAATGTTAGTAATAACAAGGTATCATACTATTACGAATTCAGCAATATCCTTCTTCTTCATTTGACGGCAACCGCCCCTCTTGGGCAACCGGTGCTTTCAAGACAGGAAACATGCTCCTTGGCTTTTAGTAAGCAGAGTTGTCACGTCCATCATCGTATAGTCATATTGAATCTCAACCAAATGAAGCTTAAAGTAGATCTTGGACAAACTACAGATAGATGCTCCTGATTTCATGGTCGGGATTTGAAACCGAAAACACCGTGAGCCAGAAGAGCGCCATAGTCCCACGGACATCAGGTTCCACATTGATATCTCGCTAAAATAAATAACCACGTAACCGCGCTTTCTCCACCACGCACTGCAGAGCGATCCCTGTAGTCATCCACATGATCCAGTAGCCCTCCGAGACTCTCACCGGAGCGGAAAGTACGGCGCAGCCTGCGCTTCTACTGAGAAACGCTTAAGTTAGTTTGTGTCCTCCTAATCCAGAGAGAAACATAATGAGCACAATCCCAGCGTATTTGTTAGATCTACGTGACTCTATCATCCGACTATGGAACAATATTTCGTGCGTCTCCTGGCGTAACAAAGTTATCGGTTTCTGTCTGAGGGTGGAATCCTCTCCAAGAATCTATATTTATATGTCTTTAAATGTGGGCAATTATTCTATATTGCCACGTTTGTACAAAGTGCAAAGAATACTGCTGAGTTACCAAACCTGCGTCTCAAGTCACAACTCAGCCCCACCCCGTTACAATCCAGCTGCACAATCTGTACATTGTTATAACTATATACTTTCTTTGTTTTCGCTAAGAAAATGTGATAAAGATATGAATATTATTCTTATCGTATCAAAATATTTGGATGATGTTGTTCACGTTTTCTAATTTAACACACATTTGGTTAGTAATAGTATCTTTATTGTTATACCACAGAGCGATAGATTTAAAAATCTTTCTAAACACATAGATATTGATCAATAATAAAGCCTATTGAGATGAATTTGCGACACATATATTTCAACAATTTTCTCTGCTAGCTTAATTCCGAGACTGTCATCGCAAGCACTCTAATAAAACAGACAAATTTATTCCTCATGACGTTTCTGAAAATCCAAAATGAGCTTTATCGCCATCTTCTCTCATTTCCTCACTCTTATTCTCATAAACCCTGTCACATCCAAACGCAGACACTATATTTGAACAGACGAAATCTGCCAGCTCC